>JANHGB010053666.1:0-46596 GCA_026283785.1 Coracopsis vasa
AGAGCATCTCCCCATTACACCAGACACCTCTTGCTCTCTGTCTGCAAACAGGGAAGTCAGAACATGACCTACAAGGGGCTAAAACTGACCAGCAGCTTTACTTGAACAGCAGATTCCCAACTGCTCCAAAACCCAGCCTGGAGATAACATTCAGCCAGCGGCTCCATCCATCTGCTAAGACCAACATTAAGGCAGCTAAACCAAAACCTTCAAACAGCCCCATAAACCCTGAACTGTAGCTTCCAATGGAAGTTCATTCACAAGCAGCCCATCAAAGTACTGCATGGGTGCAGAGCAATGGGTTTCCCACCTCCCGCTCTGGTTTTGAGAAGTATCTGTCAGCCCCTCACTGGTTATGGATCTTTCCTGCATCCAAACCCACCCTTCAAAGCAAGTATGATATCTGTGGGATATCAGAAGCTGCAGTGCAAATGGGATTGACACTGAATGTTGTGCGAGGAGCCATCAGACAAGGTAAAGCAGGAGGCCAAAGGAAGGTTGTATAGTTTGGAATAGTTGGTGTTTACCCTGCCTCTGCACTGGCCCCAGTGCAAGGCTGGATGCACCCTGGGGTCATGGAAAGCAGCAGAGACAAGTTTACTACTGGTACCATCATCCCTTCATTGGGTTACCAAAAACTGGGGACATCAAAAATCAGTGCTGCAACGTGCATTGCCTTAGCTCGGTGAAGCTTCTGCTAAAGGCAAGTGAAAGGGCAGAACCTCTTTTGCCACATCACCCATTTGAAGGTTCAGTATCCAAGTGGGTACGTGACTAACCCAAGTTTTGTGAGGGGAAAATAGAACTAAATTAAAGATAGGTGCTGATGAATGTGGAAAGGGGAAGGGAAAAGAAGTCCTAATGGGCTCTCCTAGAGAAACAGATGGCATAGTGGAAAACCAGGAACGTCTTCCTTGTTTCCAGCCATAAAGTCCTTCTCTTCCCCTGTTTTTCCCAGACCATGTCCCAACTCTTGTATATCTCTTAATTAGAGATTAATTATACTCAACTGAACCAGCAGGAAGTGCTCCTGCTGACACCAGGGACTTGCAGCTCACTGGGAAGAACCCAGCCTGTGGGAACCAAACTGGGATATCTCTGATTTGGTGCAATTTCCATCCCTATCCCCCCAGGGTGTCCTGCCCCACCACTGCTGACCTGCTCCACCACCCCAGCCCCATGGGTTGCTCCTGCAGCTGCCTTGCCAACACGTGCTCTGTAGAGCACAAATGAGCATGGACACTTCGGCATCTGCACATCAGCCGTTTGCTTCCTTTTTGATGTTATTTTGGGGGGGTGATGTCAAATACAGGAGCAGATGTTCCAGGCTGATGGATGCTGGCTGGGAGAGCCTTCCTGGCTGGAGGGCAGGCAAGAGCAAGGCAGGACAAGATGATAACTATGACCCCTTCTCTATTAAGGATGAACCTTTAATCCTTTTAGCCACCCTCCTGCTACCGATGGCTTCTTCTGGTTGTCTCTAAAAGAACCTTTTCTTCTTTCTGCTTTTTAAATAACCACCAGCTCACTGTGGGCAGTGGCACTTGCTCAGCCAAGCTGACTGGGGTTTTAAAAGGGCAAAGCCATAACCATCAGTAGCACAATAATTTTGCTTCTTACATCCAAAGGAGAAAACAAAAAGCTGAGCATAACATAGAAAGGAGACCAGGAATGAGAGAGGACTAAAGGAAGGCTCCTGTTGCATCCACCTTCACCAAAACCCCCATAAATTCTGGAGGATGCTGCAGCATTAAAAAGCAGTTCAATTCTCCTCTTGCAGCTCTCACCATTGAAATTGCTGGTTTTCTTTGCTCATTACCCTCTTTCAAGCTGAAGGAGGATGGTCTGTACGAGTCCCTGTCTGGATCAAATCAGCTCAGGAACAAGAAGGTATTTTCCACACCTTAAACTAACACCAGGTGTGGACTAACTCTTGCTGCAGTAACACCGGAGCCAAGGGAAGTCAAAGGGTTCAGCAGGACCTGGATGGGACCAGTGTGAGACACACCATTGCCCACAGAACACATGAGAAAGGGACAGCTGAGAGATGAGGAGAACATTGGAAATAACCAACAAATCACAGACTACTGAAGCACCGCCACCTCTACACCCAACCATCTGCACCAAAACCACTGCTAGAATAAACCCTACATTCAGCATCCATTCAGATGATGTATTTTTGCACCGATTCCATTAGATACCATGGAGTCAGTAAGAAGCATGACGTCTGTTCAGAATAAGAAGGCAAATCAAGTATATGTACATGTTTTAATTAATTTTAAAAACCATCTACATTTAAGGATAGATTTCAAGGGTTCCCTTTTATTTCTGTTCCCGTTACATTAGATTACACCTGAATAATCTGCATAGTAACTGTAACATCTCTGGTTTAATCTTGTTTGTTTCGCTGTGAAAACCCCAGTTGCAGGTAGCAATGTAACATCTCAACCACAATCACAATACGTGCAGGATGCCCAGCCAGAAGCAGTTCTCGGGTGACTCGCAGCAGCACGGCACTTGATAACTTGTGTTTCAATACTTGATTGCTATTTTCAAGGTTAGTTCTGATGTGGCTCAAGAAGCAAAGCCAAACTTTCTTCACTCAGTGTCAAGCTCCTCAGCTGGAGTTATTCCACCTGATACCAGCCTGAGGTTCTGGCCTTTATTGTCTTCAAAGCACACCCGTGTTGCCTTCATGCTCTCCCTAACATGAGTGCAAACTCCAGGAGTGTGGTTTGAGGCCTTTCATTAGAGGACCATAATGAAGTCTGTGCAATGGCTCTGTCCCCCAGCCCTGCTCCATGCACAGACATGAACGGAAGGCTGAACACTGCCAAGAGCAGCGGTGGGGAGGGAAGAGCCTCTTGAGAGGAGGGAAATAAATAAAGGAAAAGAAAGAAGCAATAGCTCTGCCCCCAGTGTTAGACTTGGACATGTGAAGCGTTTCTGTTTCCAGATGATCAGCCCAGCTGCTTAAGAAGGTATTCATACCACCTACTGACAGAGACTCCTAGTACCAGATGCTCTGAGTTTCCTTACAGAGACAGCAGTGTCTCTGCACTGACTATATTAAGTCCTTTTGTTTCTCCAGGGAATACCCCCATCAGGTGCTGTGAATACCGTCTCTTGCCCCCCCCATAACCTTTCCTCACCCATAGAAAAAAGTGCTTTTGCTTTTTCTACCTGATAAATACTTGGGCTGCTCGATCCTGTCCCCTATCCCATGTGTTTGTACTGAGATCTGTCCCGAGGGATTTGCACTTGGTTGGCTGTCAGCTTGTGGTGGATGTGGTAAACGCAGAGGGTTATCACGATCACCAACCCCAGAATCAGGCCCAGAATCAGAGGCAGGGTTTCCTCTAACTGCTCCCTCTGGTCCACCGGGCACTTGTGTTCTGCAGAGAGGGGAAAAAGAAAGAGACAAAGAGAGACATGAATGAGATATTTGCACATCTGGACTCCTGCTGCGGTAATGAACCGACTTCTCTGGAGTCACGGCTCCACACCAGGGGTCCCTGTGCAGCAAAAGCAGCCCCAGCAGCACGGAGAGACAGCAACTGCCTTCGGAGTCCCAGGGAGAAGATCAATTGCTTTGGAGGAAAGTGAAATCACAGTCACAGCGTGGGGTTTGGAGGGAGAGGTAACATCTATCAAGCCAGCCAATGCGGGGGGAAAACACACTTCCACATCCGCAAGCTCCTCCTCAGGCCTCTCTGGCACACCAGGACAGCAACGGCCTTGTTGGGAATGGGCCAGTGAGAGTACAAGTTTCCTGACTGTGGCTGAAGATTTGCTTTCTTTATCACATTATGGAGTCTGTAAGTGGTGTCTCACAAGATACATCACTAAGTCTTTAATCCTGCATCAGACTTACTCTGCTCATGGTTAAGAGATTCTCCCCCTTTATCTGCAAGTTGACCGAGATCCAACAGCATCTTCCTACCTCTCTATGAGCTCTCCACGGGGAGTTTACCAGCACTGGCAGAGCACATATGTGTGTGTTAAACAGCATCCTGGCACCTCCTGGTTGTTTGTCAGATATGGCAAAGGATGTGCAAAAGCAACACAAGCCTCCCCTGTGTTTTTCTAACAAATAGTTTAATAAACCACTAAAGCACAGCAATAACCAGCTACAATGGGAAAACCCTTTTCTATTTAGCTTGAGAGGCCACCAAGGTTACACTATGCTGGTAATCCTGGTTCAGCTCCCTTCCGCTTCCAGAGTCTACTGCAGGCCTGAATGACAGGATCATGATTTACTGTTTTCCCCAGGGACCGATGCTGATCTGTGCTGATGGGCAGGCAGAGCTGATGCTGCCGAGATGGGGCTGCCAGGCCAAAAGGCAGAAAATTGACAACTTTGGATAAAAAGAAAGAGGTTAAAAAGGTTATGGGTTCAGGAGGGACAATGCTCTGGGCCTGGATCATCCCCTTCACAGAACTGTGCTGAAAACAATAAAACCAGCAATTACTTTCCAAAACAACAGTGGGGGAACAGAAATGCTGCATGTTAGATGAGACACAAAGGGCACCACTAATTCCTCCATCACTAAAGACCATCCAGATGGGATCCCCAGGCAGCCAATTGCGAGACGCAGAGATCTGTGATAACCATGAGTGGCAAATGCTCTGCAAACCTAATGGCATGTGGCAAAGAGCAAGAAAAACCCAGAGCCCCGCCTTAGCCCGAGCAGGAGGTGACAGCAGGGACCCATCTCCAGTGGTGCCGACACCTCTGGGAGCTCCATCGCCTTCTCCCAAGTGATGCCATCGGGAAATGCTTCAAGCTGTAAATGAAGTGAAACAAACACAGCCAAAGTGAAATGCAGTCTAACAAAAGATATGTCCTTTTCGGCTCCAGTTGCTCACTGTTTCACCAGAGGAGTGATTAATCACCAGGACTGTGTTACAGGCGATTCAGCAATGCTGCAATGCAGGGGTTTTCTTTGTTTGTATTAAGGGGAAAGGGAAAAAGAGAAATCCTGGTTATTGTTTAGCTTCCAAAATTGGTTTTCCAGAGCTTTATCAGATTCTTCCCAGTTCAGGATGCTGAGGCCTGACCAGACTTGCGGTGCCAAGGCAGAAGCACAGCAGCAGGTTGGCATTCCCAGACCTGACTGCAGGAAAAGCCAAGCAAAGAGCAGTGCCACATGGCTGGGGTGCAATGAACCCGTAACCCCACATACTGGTACAAAGCAGTACCCTTCCTATGGGAAGGATCCATGCCAGAGGAGCTCCTGTGCATTCACCACGCAGGACTGAGGTGTGCTGATGTGCCCATCAGCAGAGTTCCAGTCCAGCCGCTGCAGTCTCCTCCTGTGGGCACTGATTTCTGCTTTCAAAGCAGTTCAGCTTAAACCCTACAGAAAACTGAAACAAGGCTGCTGTAGTCCCAGCTGAGGGCATCCCCCTGTGCTCACACACAACAGGTTTGCCCTGTGCCTCTCCTTGCACAAGAACAATGCTGCACTGCAGGATGGGGTGAACGAAGGGGTCTGCAGCCAGTGGTGGTGATGAAGCTAAAAGCCCCAGTGCTGCACTGCAGAGGACTGACCCAACTCTAAAGCACCTGCTTGCAACATTGGAATCCCCAGTTATTACCAAAGCAAACTGGCTGCAGAGCATGACATGCACCAAAGGACGTGGCCAAAGCTCTGGGGCTCACAGAAAGCCACGGCTGTATTTAAGTGCCTGAGTCACAACTCAAAAAGGTGTCAATTCCTGCAAGCAGCCGAGGCAGACAGTTCTTTATCCTGACACTTTATAAAGAGGATTAAAAGCAAAAGCCAACAGGGTGAAAGCAGAGGCAAAGCTCATGGTCTCCAGCCGCAGCACACCCACAAACAGTGCTGCTCTCCCCAGCTGGACACAACAGCACCTCTCCGGGCAGAAAGCACTTTGTAACCTCATAGAGCAGCCACCTCCTGCCTTACCAACACCTTCTCCCCATCAGACACATTCATTTCCTCCTTTTGGAGCAGAACGCCAAAGTCAGGGCTCTTTTGGTGAGCACAGACAGAATGGGAATGGAGGCACAGGCAAGTGCTAAGCACAAACATCTGCAGCACAACTAAGGGTCTCCACATGCTGACTGTCAGAAGGATGAATTTTGTATTTTAACATTAAAATACATCATTTTACAGCAAATAAAAATACTTCCCCATATATAACACCTGTTAAAATAGCATTTTTCACCCCAAAAGTTCAAAGCATTGCATAGGCGCTGAGGTCCACTACATTGTGGGGAGGCAGCAAAGGGAAAAGCCAGGGAGGAGTGGGAGGGGAGAAGGGTTTGCATAAAGCCCCCAGCAGACACAGATTCAAGTCCATCAAGCACGGTGCGGGCAGATGGGCTGGTTGATGCACGACAAATGACACACCACCGCATTGGGAACGGCTCTGTGTTTTAAATCAATGCCTTCTGCAGGAAAACAGCCCTTTCCATCAAATCGCCCTCAGTATTTTGCTTCAGGTCGCAGGGATCTCAGCATTTCCCCAATCCCTGGATTTACCCTCCATCCAGGAAAGCAAAAAGGTCCCTGGCAATTCTAAACTATGTGAGAAGTTCAGGTGATGTTGGGAGTTTTGCTGCATCCCAAACCTGGTGGGGTCACCCCACAGCCCCAATCCCTGCCCCATCAAAGACCTCTGGCATATACAAAGGAGACATTTAGGTACGTTCCCCATTGTTCTTTTGTGCTGTGCTTCCTCCAGCACCCGCAGCACCCAAGCTCACGTACCACCACGGTTTCTATGGTGAGTGCTCATCCAGTTCAGTACTAGGCTACAAAACCACCTCACAGGCCCATTTTCCTGTTTCAGCATCCCTCTGCAGAGCAAGTAACAGCACAGCAAGAAAATCAGTGGTTTCCCGCAGTCAGGACCACGAGCCTGAGCCTGAGAAGCGGTGCAAGGGGCTGTTGGAAGGGATGGAAAAACAGAGCTCAGTTGTGTCTGGCATCACAGAGTGGATTTTTGAGGGTTTGAGAGAGGTGTTTATAGGTGATTTAGCTTAAAAAAACCTAAATAAATGAGAAATAGAATGGGTGCTTTTGAAAACGTGGCTGCCCACCTTGCAGAGAGGAGCTGCTTGGTGCCAAGGACCCTTGAGAAAATGCGGCCCCTGTTTGGGATGGCTCAGAGGGACATGATCGCAGGATCCCGATTCCTAATTCTTGTCTTTGTATCTCTATGTATTTCGTGCTATTTTAATAAGCTCATTATTTCCGTGGGGTTCTTTTGCCAGTTTAAATGTTCTCCTCGCGTCCTCTTCATCCACCTCTCTTTTTACTGATCTTTTAATATGAAAAATGTACATACCTTTTACCTATTAAAAATACAATTTCCTAAGCTCTGAATTAAAAAAATCCCAACATTCTTCTGCTTATGTATGGAAAAAGGTAAATATATATATATATTTATATATATGTATATACTTGTGAAGGTTGGAAGCAGTGCCTTCAGAAAGTGGATTAATCTAGCACACACGTTTAAGCATTCAGAAAAATCAAAGTAATTCAATCACTCCCTACAAGCTTTTCAATCTATCCCAGAGAGGACAGTGTCAGGACTAATGATAAAACCCTTCCCCCCATTTCTTGGTGGCAAAAGGACCCTATCCCTCCTGCTTTGCAGTGATTCTTCGGCTCAAGCAGGTCCCTTTCTCTATTCTAAACTATTTTGAAGTGTTCTGTGGCTTGTTCATAATTAATAGGAATTTTACCTAATGGGGAATTAATGAACCAAAAAGGAGACTGCTAATTACTGTAATTTAAGATTGGCAGCACTTCCCAGACCCCACAAAGGACCATGTTTTGCCATGCGTGTGCCAAGGACACGCGGGTCTGCAGCACTGGTGGGGAGCAGCGGCAGAGCCCCCTCTGAAGCTTCATTGATAAAGGACCTCTCATGCATCTCTAACTATTCTCTCCAGGTGCTCTTTGCTGTTTAACTTCCAGGGCAATTCCACAAAAAGAACTGGATAGCGAGCAATAACAAAAATAGAGAGCTTGACAAAGAGAGAAACCCGGCTTTCCTCAGGAGGAGGAATTCCCCACACATTGGAAAACCCACCAGGATCTCTTTGTGTCCTTGAGGAAAAAAACCAACACAGACAAAAAAACCCAAACCTACAATAAAAGAAGGAAAATAAAGGAATTACTGCTTGATATGAAAGAGTGTGGCATGAACGGCGGGTGAGCCCTCAGACTTGACAAGTTTGGCATCAGAGGCACAGCAGCTAAAACAGAGTCCAGACTTGTGTGTTATAAATATGCTTTTCTCATATTCCAACCAAACCCGGAGTGCAGGAGCCTGGATCCACAGGAGAAGGGAGAGGATGAAGATGTGCTAATGAACAAATACAGACAACTATTAAATTCTACCTTTTTCTCCCCGTAGCCCTTGCAAAGCGTGGTACTAGTTCAAAATGAAACAAACCCAAACCTATTTGTGCCCACGGATAAAACCTACTCTGTACTACACTGCCCTTGCAATGAGTAATGCAGCCACGCAGAGCTCTGGCAGAGCCAGTGTACATAATAGCATGTATTTACTACATCAGTTAGGGAGAGGAATGCGAGTCGTGAGTGTAAATGCTCAGCTCTAGTGAGTGCTGAGGTTTTATTGTGCTCTAAAAAGGTTTCCCACATGTAAAATAATAAAGCCCCATGTTCTTAATGCTAAGCTTGAAAATAACACCACCATTTTCCAGCCTGTTATTCAAAGATTTGGTTATGACACATTTTATATGCATCTTGATTCAATAAAGGAGTTAACTTATTTGCTAAGATAGCACTATGAAAAGGGGATTAGTCTCAAAGCCCTAATTCAGGTGAGCATGTTTGCATTCCTTCATTCAACCTAATGGAAGAGGAGCACCATGGGCTCCTTGGGATAAAGGAAAGAAGAATCTGCAGGAATTCTTCCCCATGGCAGTGTTACTACTGACTTCAGGACTACCTTTTGACTCTTGTTAACTCACATTTTCTTTCATCCACAATTAACATCAAAGAACCCCAAGAAGAGGAACAACATCCCATGCCTTCAGCACTGCACTGAAGTCCTTTTCAGGCTGCCTTCACCCTTGCAACGCGCATTAAATCAAACTGAAGCCAGCAACATGCATCCCAAGTTATTTCCTGCCATTGCAGCCCCAAGCTTTCCTTCGTGTGCAGTGGCCCTACAAACCCCCCAAAGCTGCTACTTGCTGCAGAGGAGCCACCAAAGCCTTGAAGGGCTCCCCAGGGATCAGATAGTCCCAGGGCTTGCTGGTAACATAGCTAGATGAGTTCTTACAGAAGCCAATGTACTTGCAACAGCCTGTGTTCTGACCAAATAGCAGCCTGTAAAGGCTTTTAGGGGACTACGAAAGCAGGGAATGGGTTGGGGAGACTGCAGGGAGCACTGACAAACCCACTGGAAGGAGGAGAAGATGCTCTGATAAAGGTGGGACCCAAATTCCTTCAGTCCATTGCGACACCTCCAAAGGCCATGGCAGCCTCTGAGGGATGCAGGACATGCCTCCACCCTGCACCTTACCTTCACTGAAGACAAAGTCCGCGGTGATATCGAAGGGCTGGAGGCGCACTTCCGACAGCAAGAGCTGCACAGACTTCTGGTGGTCACTGGAGATGAGGGAGATGGTCTGCTGCGCCTGGCACTCGTAGGACTTCCCAGCCGGGGTGACCAGGGCAGAGAGCCGGTGAGAGCTGGCAGTGTGCTTCCCGGCTGGCCAAGGGGCAGAAACAGCAGTGGTCAGGTCCTGTCTCTGGGGGACCGGTGTCACTTCATTAACACAGCCAGTGACTCAAACGCAAGGGCACACAGAGGGGTGCAATGCGGTGGCCGCATGCTCCACTGCTCCTAAAGCAACGTTTTCTGGTCCTAAAGCAGTGCTTTCTGCATGACACCCCCCATAACCAAAGCAGATCCTGCACTGGGGTTGCTTGCCCGCAAGCAGGAATGGATGGCTGTGGTGTGCAGTCCTGCTGCTGCTAGATGTGCTCCTTTCATGGGACTTGAAGTCCTTGAAGTCAAAGGAATGGTTTCTATTGATGCATATGCAGGTTTCAGGCTTGGAGTGCGCTTGCACTCCCTACATTTGGGGAACAGCAATTCCTGCAGCTGTATTTGGGCTCTGAATGCAGACGGGAAGGAGCAGTGCAATTTGGGGACCTCACTGCAAAGCAAAACAGGCCATCATACCTTTCCTGAAATACAACATCACCATTTCATCCAAGTATAGATTGTGAGAAATTATTTTCGTTATCACATCAAGCCTGTTTCATAAACAAGGTCCGAATGTGGCTTGGTAAGGGAAGGAGGGATGCCTTCTGCCTCCCACTCGTCTACAGCCCTTTGTTCCCCTCCAGCAGCACAGAAAGACAATCAGGGTTTTGCATTTGCAGAGGCTGATGAGGCATGGCCACCACCTTGTTTGAGGGACACAAACATGAGAAACACCAGTAGGAAAAATAACTCCGCATCCAGAGTGCCTAATGCCACAAACTCTTAACGCACCATACACTGGAGCTGGAAAATCTTGAGGAAGAACGACTTGAAAATTTCAATTTTCAATACAAGACAACTCATTTCTGAGCAGAAATGAAATAAAACGTAAATGAAAGCCAAAAGAAAGGAAACCCATGGAGAAAAAGAGGAGGCTGTTGCGTACGGAGGCGTGTAGGGGTATGGATATTTATGTCGATCTCATCGCTACCTTGGGAAACTGCTGCTTTCCCACCTATTCAACCATCATCAGGAGATGAGTAACCTTAAAAAACATCTCCTGCCGGAAAGATGGTGAATTTTCCCTGGATACCCCTGCCCCGCTGCTCATCCCCGTGGCCCTGCGTCCCGCTGGGAGGGCCTGGGGCAGCAAACAGGCAGAGACTGGGCTCTGCCTCCTACGGCAACCGCGGGCATTAAAAACAAGAAGCAAGAATAAAAAGGGGTGACAAAAAGAAATTAACACGCGCTTTAAAACCGGCACCGGGTCCCGGCTTTGTCAGGCGGGTTTGGGGCTTCTTTTCCCCCTCTTTAACTGCATTTAAGCATCTCTTGCCAGCCCTCGGGATCTGCTCTCAACCCCGTCCCCCCGAGGCGCTTACGGCTGACGGCGTCCTTGAAGTAGGTGCGCTCGTTGGTATCGTAGGTGAACTGGATCCGGCTGAGCCGCCAGAAAGCCTCCGGCCCCCGGGAAGTGTTGTGCCCCTCCTGCCGAGACAGGGCCGGTCAGGACCCCGGCAATATCGCCCTGCACCCCCAGTCCCCGGCGTGCGATATGGGGGAGCCCCGTACCTTCAGGAAGTAGAGTTTGAGGGTGTACGCTTGCTCCAGCCAGGAGATCTCCAGCTCCGACTCGTTCATGCCACACTTGCCCTTCATCTCGGCGCCCCGCGACAGCGGGATATCGGCTTGCTCCGTGATCAGCTGGAGACGGGGAGCGGAGCTCAGGGGGGCGGCCCCGGTATCCGTCCCGTCCCCCCCCCCCAGCCCCAGTGAATATCCTCGGAGGGAATAAAGGACTTTCCAAAACTACCGGAGGATCCCCCCTCCCTCTCCTGCCGTGACAACGTGCGGCAGCTGCAGCGCTGCGACCCCGAGCCCCGGCCCCCCTCGGCTCCGACCCCACTCACAGCCCCGTAGTTGCTGGCCGACTCGTCGTAGGGAACAATGAACTTGGCGGCGAATTCCGCCATGAGACACGTCGTCCGGTTTTCCCGCACCACGAAAATGTCCTTTTCGGGGTTAGGGGAGAGCCCGGAGAGATTCTCAACTTCTTGCTCGGCAGCCAGGCGAGCCGCGGTGTCTGCAGGCAGAGAAAGAGGAGCTCAGCGACGGGCCGTTTGCCCCAAGCCACTGCTGGACCCCTTAACACCCTCCCCGAGCCCGCTGGAGTCGCGACACAGAGTCCTTGTCGCGATAGAGCGGGCAGCGGAGATGGGGCAGCCGGTGGCGGTAAAGCAGTACCGGTGCTATAGCAGCGCCGGGTCTTGTCTCAGCGCCAGCGGCTGCCTCATCGCGACAAGGCTGCATGTCGCTATTCACCGCTGCGATACTCACGCAAGAGGAAGAGCAGCCCCGGGAGGCGCCCCCCGGCCATCCTCCCTGCTCAGCCCCGGTGTTCCTGCGGCTGGTGCTGCTCCGCCGAAAGGGTCCGCTCCGGAGGAAAGAAAGGGGGAAAAAATAGAAATATTAGAGGGGAAAAAAGGAGGAATAATAATAACAAAAAAACCTGAACCACCTCCTTCCTCAGGAGCTGCAAAAGCACTAAAGCACTCTGCTGCGGAGTGGCGAGGAGGAGGGACGGGGAAGAGTGTGGGTGTGCGGAGAGGAGGAGGAAGAAGAGGAGGAGGGAGATGCCGGCGGAGCTGATGAAGGATCCCACGCCGAGGGACGGGGCGTACGCCGCTGCAGGGCGGGAAGGAGGGATTCCCTCCTCCTCCTTCTCTTGCTTCGGGGGCCCCGCCGACCTCCGCCGAGGGGCTCTCGGGAATCCCCGCGGGGATCCCAGCGGAGGGACTCGGGGGACCCCGGTCCAGCCTCGCAGCCCCGAAGTGCAGCTGGAGCGGGGTTGAACGGCGCCGAAAGCCAGCTGCTTCCCCGGGCAGGGCAGGAGATGGATCGGGGCTGCACTCCGGGGCGAGCCCTACAACGGCCCGGGGCACATGGCATCGCCTTCCCCGGGTCCTGCCACCCTCTTTCGGTGCTGTCCCGCGGGATAGCTGCTATCCCGGGCAGCGCCGGGGAGACAAACGGCCGGGTAAACCGGGACAGGCGGGATGGAGGAGGGGTGATCTAGTGCAGCGCCGGCTGCTCACGGAGCGTCAGTAATTACGGTGAAGGCGAGCAGCTGCTTCGTGCGTTAATTTAGAAAGAAATGTGCAGCTTTTTTTTTGTGGCAAGGTCAGAAGCGAACGCGGCACCCTCCTGCGAACGGCCCTCAACACACCTGAGCTCTTTGCGTATTGTGACATAGCCTGAAACGTAACCTTAACATAAAAGATACCATCATGTAGCAAGGGAAGCGGCCCCGACAGCACCGAGGAGGTGTATTAGGACAATACCGGCCGTGCCTATGCGGAGCTTTATGGGGTGCTCACGGGCGAGCTGTGCCGGTTCTGTCCCTGAGAGCTCGGGGCATGCGTCCCGCAGGCAGCACGGGGATACCAGCAGCGGGCACCCCTTCCCTGCTGGCTATGGGGAGGAAAGGGCAAGGGGAAGCTGCTGCCTGCCCCAGTAAAAAGGCAATCCCCTTTATTCCCTGTAAAACCGAAGGGATGAAATGACCCCACAGCTTATCGGCGAAGGGGTCATCGGGAGGAGCGTCGTGCTCACAGCCCCGAGCGCTCCACTGCCCCGGAAGGATGGAAGCACCACCGACAAGACATGGAATCCCCAGCCTTGCCCCTAGAGTTTCACCTTTCCCTTTCACTGGGCGATGCAACGTTAAAATACCTTCTCCACCTCAGATTGGGAGCTTTTATGGCGCTTCAATGAGCGGCCACGCTCGCCCCGGTAGGGAGAGCACATCCCAGTATTTACAGCGAGACGGGTCCCGGGAGCAGCAGGATCAGGAGCCCTACTCCAAGGATGTATTTGTTTTTAATCAAAGGGACAGCAGCTATTCGCTGTGTGGCGTTACACGGATTCACTGGCGATTCGCATTTCTAGTTCAGGAAAAGGAGTCTGGAGGAAATAGTCCAGGGTTTTGTGAAGCAAGGTATTCCCAGGTGAGTTATGATTGTGGGGAACTGCCCCTCCTCTGCCAGAACACACCTGCAGAAAGGGGGGGTCTTGCTGGGAAAGAGCTCTTTAGAAATAAAACCAGATACTACAAGAACACATTGATTTTTGCAACTATTCTATTGAAATTCCTTTTCTGCTTGCTGTAAATATTGTATTCCAGCCATTTCCTCTGTCTCCTGTTTGTGACAAAGTGATTCCTGCCCCAAAATAGAGCCAGCCCTGTGTCAACAGTAATACAGGATTAACCTATGACAATAGTTTCGGGGGACTATATAAAGGAGAAAAATACCATCTTCTACATGAGACTCTTTGCACCAGATAATTTCAGTGGCGATTTCAGTCTCTGGCTTCCTCAAATATTTCACAGTCTACCTAGCCTCTATTTCCTCTCCTAGTCCCCTATTTAATTTCCACATTTTTTTGAGGTTTCTAGGTATTTTCTAAGCCTCCAAATAAATACTTGATCCTGAGCAGCTGCTCCTGCGTCCAGCCTGTGTAGGAGGGTACAGAGGAAGCAGCTGGGAATGAGCATCTGATACCCCATCAGCCACACAGCACAACAAAAAGCCTTCAGCTTCAGTGACCATCCCCACTTCCAGCCTGCAGAGCTGTGGTTTATCCTGCTCTCCAGGACAAAAAAGGAAAAAGCCTAAGATTTCCTAACACCAAGAAAGCCCCAAAACATGAACAGAGCAGAAAGGTCTCACCTGAGGGAGCCAGTGCAGCCTCATCAGTGATCTGGACCAATTTATGGTCACAGATTGGATTTCCTGGAACCAGCCCTGCAACCTGTCCTCATCCCAAGGTGTGGAGACTGCCTGTGCACCTCTGAATGCTGAATCCCCCTGACAGCAGTAACTCTTACCAGCCTCCTTGCAGGGAGCATGCAGTTTTCCAGCCGAGTACCTCTGGGATGCATTTGCCACTGGCAGCTGGTTTTGCAGGCAGCCTGTAGGTAACAACATGTGGAGTCTACAAGGAAATCTGCCCCTGAGGGGTATTTGTGTCTCTGCCAATGTGGTTTCACTGGAGTGGGGTGGGGGTTAAACAGATCCCCAGTCTGAAACAGTCAAACTAATGACCAACCCCCAAATTACTGGGAGTGAAAGAGCATGCTGCCTGTGAGACCAAGGTATCACAACTCTCCCCATCACACTGCACTGAATATAGCTGAAGAGAATGAGAGAGGGAGAATCTGCCGCTTCCCTGGATGAAATTTCACTGAAGTGGAATCCATCACCCTGGCAGGGAATGACATTTTAAACTGCTTTAACTCGGTATCAATGTTCAAATTGATTAGCCTATTTCATCTCAATGGAAATTCTCACCTCATTACATTAGCGGCCAAACCTCAAATAATTTTTGCATCAAATACTACTTAAACAGTATTTCAAAATACTTCACTGACAAAATTCATCACAATTTCAAATTACTGTCTGCATTTTATGCTAAACTGTCAATGGATGAAGTATGTAACAGTTCTGGGATCTGCGCCTGGAAGCTGAGGCTTCCCAGCTCCGTGGTTTCACAGAAGTACATTTTCTCTCTGACTTGATAAATGTCTTGCTCCTGGCTGAGCAGAGAGCACAGACTCAAAAGGAAGCTGCGGACAGTATTTTCTAGCCTTCCAAACCAGTGTATTCCCTGATGTGTAGGATACTCGCCAGGGAATTAAGACAGGCAGGTTTGATTTTCCTCAGGGAGGACACGAGCTGCACCCAAAGCCCCCCATTTCCAGTCATTTCTTTAACAGGTAGGGCAGTGGTTAACAGGCTGTGAGTCTTAAGAAAACCAGTAATGTTCAAAGCTTCACTATCCAGTTCCCTCCTCATCTGGTGTCACTTGCTTCTCCCGGAATAGGCACCTTCATCTGAGGTTTCTTCTGAATAGGCACCACAAGTTTGTTTCAATCCTGCCTTAGACACCTAAAGACTTGACTGACCTGTCTCAGTTGCATTCTCAAAGTAGTGCTGCTACACTGTACTCAGGCTGCTGCATCTCAAGGTAGTGCTGCTACACTGTACTCGAGCTGCTGCATCTCAAGGTAGTGCTGCTACACTGTACTCGAGCTGCTGCATCTCAAGGCAGTGCTGCTACGTTGTGCTCGTGTAGTTGGGGTGCTGTGAGGACCGATGCTGCACAATTCTTCTGTCACTTAAAAGAAAGAAGACTCCTTTGACTAAATAAGCTGTGACAGAAATGTATTTACACGATGCACATTTTTACAGGAAGTACAACTCACTAAAAATTTGCCAGTAGTAATAACCCCCACCCTCCAATTCACTGCAGGCAAAACTAAAGGCTTTGAATTTTCATGGTTTTTATTAGAGAAGTTGAAAGTTTCATCTCAGGACTGACAATAACATAATTCTCTCTCTTCATTTATTTTGTTTATAGGAATATGTAGAATTTGTTTGTACAAGCATATACAACAAAGTAATTGGTGCTTAGTACATTGAAATCAGGAATCTGATTTGTTCTAAACTACCAGTTTTCCATGCAGTCATCTTTGAATTGGCAGCATGGACAAGTTCCAAGCAGAATGCTTACATGCACTGTTTTGCAATATAACTACAGCAAGCTCTGGAAACATGCAAATTAACACATTAGCAAATTGTTTTTATAGCTAATGGACATAAAAAGGTTATTCCTGATATGAAATTCTGAAAATCTGCATAAATACTTCTGTGTAAAATTAAATTAGTTATGTACTTTTCTTTTACTACAAGTATCA
Organism: Coracopsis vasa; assembly: GCA_026283785.1. Lineage (NCBI taxonomy): Eukaryota > Metazoa > Chordata > Aves > Psittaciformes > Psittacidae > Coracopsis > Coracopsis vasa. Next base: position 16,487 of record JANHGB010053666.1, read on the forward strand.
AGAATGCCCACGTAATTAATATACACACATATATATAGAGACCTTGGTATGCTAAAAGTCTTTGTAATTAATCAAACAATATTCTGTGCCATACATTTATTCAGTATTTACCAGCTAGTAGAATGACTGTGGTCGTAGAGTAGGCATTACAGTCTTAGTAGCATTGGTATTACATGCAAACATACTCTTAGCATTTCTGTTTACTAGTTTTATCACGTGGCAACATGTATGTGATTTTCTACAATGCTGTGATTCTGAAGTGTATAAATACTTTGTACATTTTCACAGTTACAAACTTTTTGCCAAAAGCCATTTAAACAGTCTTTAAGTTACAACCAACTGTAGTATCTGGGATCTGCAGCAACAGGATCAAAATGCAATTTCTGTACAAGCAATGTAGGATGTAAACTTTTCTTAAAGTGCCTAATACACAATTCCTTAGAGCACTGATCAGTTTTGGCACTAACACACTGTATTTCCCTCATGCTAACCACTGTAGGATATCATTTTCTTTCAGACATGATAAGAGTTGATATGGCACTTGTGAATGGCATCATTGGACGGCAGAAATACCCTGTCAAGTTCCTGTTACAGCTGATGAACTTGGCCGATGACTTTGTACAATACTGTACTTTTGAATATATGCAGTTCACTTTCAACTGCCTGCTGCTTGAAAAATACTTGGAAATAGAGTTTAAAATTGCTCAAACTCAACTCCTTACTATACTGATTATTACGTGTGACTTAGCGGAAGATCCAGTTCAGTGGGCTCCAAGACATCAGGTGCTGAGCATCTGAGTTGTTGTTGCTTGTCAGGATATGCCAGCATGGGGTTTCTACACAACATATCACACATAGTAACACAAATGGTAAATAACTTGACTTGATTACAGTTTTGTTGCCGTTTGAGATGATGGTAAATATCTTTGTTGTGTTTCAAGGCTCTGATTGTGTAATTCTGATGCAGGCAGGCTGCCTGTTGAGATACAGGGAGGAATACAGGACTGGGTTAAAAAAAAAGCTGTCTTCATCTTCTGATTAGTGTTTTTCTGAACAGAGGAAATTCTTATGGAAATCCACCAAAGGAAAGTCAGTGCCCAGTGTTAAAAAAGAAATAATGCAAACCTTAAGACATGGTGGTCTGCAGCTATTTATATGTTAAAACCAAAAACCAAACCAGCCCCCCAACCAAAAAATAAGAGTAAAAACATGGAAAAAAAGCCCACTTTTCAGCCTCAGCAATTTTGAATTTTGCTCTCATTTTAAGGATGTTCTCCAACTTCAATTTGCTTGTTGAGGCTTTAGACCACTGTTGCCGGCCTGCGATCCATCTCTGCTTCCAGCTTCACCATCTGCTGCATCTCCTTTGCCTGCAATCCAAAATAACCGCGTGAAGCGTTGCATTAGACCTTTTGTTCAAAATGAAGCACATGGTTTACATGATAGTGCCTGAGTGAAATACAGGCAAAACACACTGAAGATATATGCAGTAACATTATGTTTACCCCTCCAGCGTCATTCTGTTTTCAAAATCAGATGTAATTCCTATGTCTACAAGGAATTGTCTACAAATTCTTGGGAAATATTTTTGCTCCTATTCCAAGACTCATGGGTTGATTTTCTGAAGGAGTGTATAATACAATGCAAAAGCTCCAATTCTGTGAAAAAACCCAGGCAGATGCTGATTCAACTGCACTCCTGATAAGAAATGTCTTTGGGATTGTATATGCTTCACTGCTGCTGTGTGAGCACTGCAATGTGTTACGTCATGAAATGTTTGGAGAGTTCCTCTATGATCGGGACTGGTTTCTTTCATAAAGACAATAATGACAAAAATCCATCAGTATAAGATCTGCCCTTAGTAATACTTATTTTTAATAACAATTTGTAAAAAGTAATCTCCATCTGGCCTGGAGATCCTTATGATTACAGACACAGTGTTTTCATCTCAGGACTGCAATATGCTCTATGGGATTACACACACTGAATCCACCTGAAACTATATCCAAATGCATTGTGCAAAATAGAGCAATGAATGCACGCCAGATCTCAGTATAAACTCTGCATGCCTCAGGCTTTGCAAACAGAGCTTAAGCACTGTATATAAATAGCAACTGGCCTGGGAATCCCCTGCTTGGAGAGAGTTTTTCTAATTCCCTTCCTCTCTCTCTCATAGAGGCACACACACTTATTGCTCCTGTGGCTCAGTTACAGAATAGAAGGTGCACTTTGGTCTGAAACTGTAGTTTAAAGGAACTGGGAGTCAGCATCACTTCATTTTCTCTGAGGGCTCTCAATCTGAGAAGTGATTTAAATCCATAACCCAAAGGACTCTGAATAATTCAATCCAGAGGGCAAGCAAACCCATCTATCTTTACAATCAAGCTCTTGAGGATTAGGACAGGTTTAGGAAGAGGCAAACCAAAGTAGTACTTCCTTTGGTGTAACTGCTCTGTACTTGTCATGTAGGGGAGAATGGTTAGTGGACTTGATTTACAGAAACTACGTTCCCCAAAAAGTTGTAAATGTTGCTTAGACAGAGAACTTTGCTCTACAAGCTCCTACTTAAGGAGTCACCTATTCTTGATATGCAAACATATCTGCTTACATGAAAATGGGCAGATGTAGTTCTAAGGTAATAAGACACACAGCTATTCATCTTGCAAGGTAAATGTGGGTTTGTAGAGATGTGATACATGTGCCTTCTTGAAGAATCTAGCCCTGTACTTTCATAATCATCATCTTGGGGAAAAAAGTAATTATGATAATAGCAAAGCAACTGTCATAAATATGATTAAAAATTAATCAACACTCTCCATTTAAATGAGTTAAAAGCTTGAAAGTAATGAAGAAATAATTTTAACATGAAAATATGGAAACATAATAAATAAATCAATATGTACAACCTCTTCTGAAATGTTGGCTGGATTTTGCCTGTGTGTGAAATGAAATTCCAGCTAAAACAAAACCCTGTGGTTGTTCCTTAGTGACTCACACATCTCACGTTTTAGCCTTGGGACTTAACTACCAGCACAAAGTGTCCTATAAATATTCTGCATGCCAATGTATGGTGTACAGAATTAGTTTAGAGAGAACCTGGCTTCAAAGAACACATTAGCATAGGACCAGGATGACTGTTTTTGCTACTCTGAGGCTGGTTCAGGCAGCGCATTGTGAACACATAAGCACCCACTTCAAGACGAGCCTTTTGGAAGGCAGTGTTGAAGCTACAGTGAATTCATGGAGTGAGTGGCAGCTAATGGACTCTGCTTTCAAGATGCTTGCACTCCATTGAGATTTAAGACAGGCTAAGAACAATATACAGTAACAGAATACAAAAAATATATTTTTCCTAGCCTAATGAATGCTTTTCTTCTTCATTATATGTCTATAAAGAAAAGTTAAAGTGGGTGCTGTTAGACTCATTTGTCAATTCAAGAAAGTAATTCAGATCAGGCAATACTGTTCAACTGGACGGTCTATCTTAATGCAACTATCTCCCTTGGTAAGACAGGGGTTAACAGAGATTTCTTGTGAGTAACAATTATTTAGGAAGCCACAGCAGCACAGCCAGCTGGTAAGTATAACTGCCATACCTTATAATGTGCTGGATTTTAAAGTGAATTTTCAAGTGCTGGAAGCCTCTCTTCTACCAACACTAAAATGCTATTTCCAGCCATCTATTCTACATTTTGCTATTCTTAGTGTGGAATTAGTTATTTTATTACCATACTAATAGATGTGGATACCTTTTGTCTGACTATCAGCATTAGCAGTTAATCATATGTATGTCAACACTAAAGGAGTTTTCTTAGATCAGTAGACACTTCTCTCAGACAGTTTAGAACTCTAAGCATATCTTTCAGTAACGACAGCTAATGTACAACACAAATTAATCTCTAGATATTTCCTCTGCACATCACTGATCATATGCATCTGAATTTGAGATGCTAAAGCACAAAATACTGTTAATATTGTGTCAGGCTCAAATATCTGTGTGCAAACAAGATTAACACTGTGTTCACTATGTCAATGGTACTACCCAATGGTTGCATTTACAAGGAGGGCTCCAATGATAATGATTTAATTTAGAAGGAAAGCACACTGAAAGAATAGTTTGCTTATTATACGTCCATCCTACCTTGTGTTTGAGACACTGCATGACAGGATTTCAAAAGCTGTTTGTACAAAAATAATAATGTCAAAATCGAGTAATACAACAAGAAGCAAATTAAATGAATGAAAACTGAAGTGAGATTGAAAAATTAATGCAAGAAAAACATACATAAACCAAAACAAATTTAAATTCGTAACAGTTTGCATTGAAGGCTGTTTCACCCATAATTCTACTTCTATACATTGGATATTTGTATGAAAAATTTCTTCTCTTGGTTGATCAGGAAATAGCTAATCATGTTTGAAATTCTCATTAAACAAATACCACCTTTATCGTGATCCAACTATCTTTCATACATCAATGTGTGTAATAACGAAACCAGACCTAGCTGGGGGTTTGCACTGGTGCACTTCTGGGGCTAAAAGGAAGTAGTCAAAACAGCAGGTATGAAAAATGTGCCCTGATGGATCAAATTAGAGCAAGTTAAAAAGCTGTTAAGAGACTACCCCTGTGGCAGAGGCCACCGCATCCACACACAAAAGTGATAACCAGCATGTGAATGTCCTACTCCATTTAATCACTGATGATTTAAGATGACTTTATCTTTGCTCTGAAATGGAGGATGAGCAAGCTCATGTAGGCTGTTACCATCTCTCAGCAGCAGAAGCTGTAATCCCAGGTGATGGAAGTATCTAATTGCTGAAAGAGGTGACTCCTTCAACGATTCACACTTACTTCCCAGCAACCTCCTTCCCTTACACAGAACATATTTATCACACTGTGGTTAAAAGCACAGCTATAATAACCATTTCCTCTTTTCCTTATGTTTATAAAAAATGGCTCCAAAGCCCTCTGAAGCCAATGGAAAGAAACACTGTTAACACCTATCTCTGAATCAAGCCCGTCATTTCTTGTCATCCCATTTATAGGGAGTTCTCTGGTATGGTCTCTACACTGACACCACAGATCTGCTGTAGCCCAACTGCCTCCCCCAGATGCCTGCCTCCCCTGCCTTTCAGTTATGAGCAGACTAGTCTGACAGACCCCTTCATGTTGGATGTCAGAGACTGCATCTACAGAGACCCTGTAAGGGAAGAGAACAGGAATTTTGGTTGTCTGGAAAGGAGGTGAAGTGATTTGAACACAGAGCTGTGGTGGCTAGGGCTTGGTGGTAGCAGCTGCCTGCAATCCTACATGCTGTCACTCCTCTAGAAGTTAACCAGGTTGCAGCTTTTGGGGCTGCAGGACTCTCTCCTGAGAGTGGAGATACTTGATTTGCATGTACTCTTCTTATTTCCCCTCTGCCAGATGGCTTTAATTCATACTATCATGTTTGTCAGAGAGTTCAAGTTCTGAACTTTTAATAAAGAAGTAAGTACATAATCCTTAAAAGTAATGGGTATTAAATGCACTCCTCTCTTATCTCACTGAACTGCTGAGTATCTGGGTGTATTCCCCTTGCAGTTTACATTTGTGCAAGTGCAGTACTGCAAACCCATGCAATTATTACACTTCTGCTGGCTCAACCTTTCAGCAAGGGAACTGCTCAGGACATGGTGCTGCTTCTACCAGAAATAAGATTAGAACTTTCCTTTCCTTGCCAAATAGTTCTATAACTGGGGAAAAACCCCAGCTTATAAACTAGCAGAAAATAATAAAGTATTTTAATTAGGAAAGGGTGTACTAGTATAGATAAAACTCCCCATGCTACTATACCTCTCTAGAATTCAGTCCAAACTGTCTCTGAGAGTTTAGTGATGCTCTGTACATGTTTCATCTCTATTTTCCAATCAGTATTAGAAATACAAGTTCCAAAATGAAGAAAACTGATTTGCTTGAGGTACTTTTGGGGAGTAATTAAAATGGATATGCTGGGCCTTTTATGACTGTCAGATGTAGCTAACGAGTATCAATGTGGCTGGACAGCTGAGAGGACAGACTCTGGCTAAGCAGTCTAGCTTTCACATGCTTATCTGAAACAAATCTGGTTCTGTATCATTAAGTCACCTCACCTCTTCATTTTAAGTCCCCAGGTAGGTGAGTGACCATGAACAAGGTTATATTCCCAAGTTCAATAATGACTTACATTCAGAAGCATTCTACTCAGCCTGATTCTGGTTACTGTTTTCACTAGCTTGCTTTTCTTTTAAGCCTTTAAAGCAAGATACCTGCTCATTCTGCTTCTCCAACACTTCTAAATGCTCAAGTTGAACTTTTTTCAACTGATCCATTTCCTTTGACTGCTTCATTGCCAGCTGGAAGACAAAATAATGGGGGGAAATGTAACACATTATTAACAAGCAAAATAAAAACTTACTTGACACATACACCATCTTGCCCCATTTGGATGGCACAAAACATCACAGGCGGCCTATTAGTATCACCCAATCTTAAGAAGAGCTATTAATATAATAATATATGCATTTATACATATTAAGTATATTACACAAAAGCAAATACACAACAACAAATAATAACTTTGTTAATTTAAAGTAGCTTCATCTTAGAGAGATGTTGGATCTTTTAAACTATATGTATGTGGAACAAAGCAAAGACAAATATCTGTTTGTTTACTTCAGCTGGATTCTCAACACAGAGGAATGAAAATGAATATCCAGAAACAGTGCCCAGTGACTTTGCCAAGATCATAGTTACCCTTTTTCTCTCTTCCAGGAACTTTTTTGTGTTGCTGCTGTTCAGTTCTCTGACTCGCCTAAAACAAACGCAAACATTGTCCATGAAGACTCATTGGAAAAAAACAAACCCAAAAGCTACAACAGAGAGAATTACAAACTCTTAAGGCCTATTTCAGTTTCTGATTATTTGTACCTTGTGGGATTAATAGCAAATTGTACACTCCTCTGGCTATACACCTTTACACTTAAAGGTTTCCAAGAACACTGACAGTTTCATTGAAGACTTGAGGCACAAATAATCCCCATACTGACCAGGACTGATGAGGATAGAGTTTGCTTTCTCCCTTACTCAGGAGTGGTGGACAGAACTTAAAAATGTTTAATTCATTGGTGTATCCCTTGCTGCACTCTGGTCTCAATTCATTTTGGTATATAAAAACTGCTACATCTCTGAACAGTGGTAATGGAAAAATCATCTTATGATCATAACTGAAGTTACAGCTTACCAATGCTGTAAGGTTCTTAATGCTGTTACTTAAGCAAAAAGATAAGTATACAATTACTATTTACATAAAATACCTCACTGCAAAGTGTCTCTTCCTAAGATTGCCGTCATGAAATATACCAAAAATAGTTTAAAGAGCTGAATCAGACTAATCGCAAAGCCTGAAAACCAGAACTGCATTCAGCCTGCTTTCAAATCTGGGAACAGATTTATCCCAGAGTCATTAGTGGAGGTCTCACATTAACTAAGCATGCAGTTAGCAAAGGCTCCAACGATTTGTCTTCCTGATGAGCTAGGAGAGTGTTACTCTCAAGGGACTTAGTTCAGTGGAAACAAGTTCAAGCCTTTTGACCAAAATAGCCCAGTGCCAAGGAGGAAATGTGTAAGAGGAAAGAAGGAGCCAGATGGCAATCCCAAAATGAAGGTGAAACCCTGCAGGCTTATGAGACATCATGTAGACTCTGCTTTTATCTATTTATTTGGAAACTTTTAGGATAAATAGAAGAAACATACACTTGCTACATTGCAGATCAATCCTCCAAAGTCTCAGTAGTACTGGCAAGTGTCTCTCTAGTCAGTTAAGGCTGTCATCCCAAAATGTGCTGGGAATAACCTGTGCAGCAGTGCCCTTGGTTTCGCTGAGCCTGGATGCTGACCAGGTCTCCAATGCCAGCACATAGCAAGGGGAAGAGCTGCGGTTCAGTTCAGGGGTAGAGAAGAAGCAACAATGTGGGGTTTTATGGAGAACATCTTGTGGTTTTTAACTCGTATCTTGCTTCATCCTCTCCACTGATTATCATCACTTTAGAGCACTTCTTCCTTCTGTTCCACCTCTCCTCTGTGTTATCAATAGATGGGGGATAAAACCTGCCACTGGCACCACCTCCTGTATTTTCAGTGATGCTGTCTCTCCAGTTAATTTAACTCCAATTAGAAGCAAACCTCAGACCCAGTAGAGCCCTCATTTCATTTAAAAAGCAACCATAAGTGCAATGCTCTTTAAGTACAATCACTAAAACTCTTACAGATGTGTTTCAATTTAATAGTGCCATTAGACGTTCACCAGTCAGTCACAGCTCATGAGTATAAAGAGTATTTTATTTCCCTGATCAGGACATTACAGTAACTAAAAATATAAGAAAAGTAACATTTTTCTTAAAAAGCTAATCTAAAATATATATTCAGCACAACCACTGACATTGTTTCCATACATAAAAGCATGTTTTTCATGGAATTAATCCATGAGTTCACCCGACAGCCTTTGACAGCATTCCCTTCTCAGGAAGGGCGACCTGATACTTACCTCTCTCTTTCAGCTTTATTTTTGATAGATTTGTCTTGGCTTATGGCTTTGCTGTTCTCCATAGAGATTTTAGCTTGGTTGGCCCGCATTTCCTTGCTTTCCCTAGGCAAAACCAAACAAAGTCATTAATGCCTAAGATGCAGTTGTTGTTGAAGTTGGTTTCCACTTTCACTGTGGTTAATTTTGTCCTTGAAGCATTAAGGAAGAGGGAAGAACAAACCATATGAAAACTGCCTTCCTTTGGGTAGACTTTATACAGTTTGAGCAAGCATTCAGAAATCTCAAATAGTTCCAAGGAATATAATCCAAAAAAGTCTGTTTAAAGCATTTTTACACTTTAAATGTTACAAAAGGGTATAAAAGTCTCTTTTCTCCCTAGTAAGAGTTGTTTGAGTATGAGCTACTGTCAGACATTCCTGCCAGCCATTTAGGAAATGCAATTTGTCTTTTAAAACTGCCTAAATATGTACAAATCCTGCACTCAGAACACGACTGCAATATGAACAGCAGTAATATTTGCTACTTGTGGTATGAACTGACAGACTTCCTTTAAAGACTTCTACTTTGGGCCTGAAAAGAACCTTGTGGTTCAGACTGTGGTCAGACTTGTGTTCGGTTTCTCCTTCTGGCTCAGTGAACCTTGTAGTCTTTCCTTTGGAATGAGACAGCTTTAACAGGAGGGTGGCAATCAGCTTCCAGGGGAAATGTCCCAAGTGGTGTGGTCTGACCTGGGAGGTGGAAAACTGCTTCAGTGTTTCAGCCAGTGTGGTAGAAAACCAGAAAATAAGCAAATAAGTATCTCATTGTTTTAAAAAGAAAAAGAGATCATGATTCTTTGTTGGGAGAAGCAGCACAGATGCTGACTTTCAGGAATAGCTTATGACTTGCGAGTAGAAGGCTTTTCATCACTCTGGGTTAAGCCAGCCAAGCTCCAAAGGGACAGTCCCTGAAGGCCAGCTCTTGCTTTGTGCCTGCTTAGCATTCCAGCACTGCAGCTCCTGATCTTACATGCTTATTTAAACAGGAATTATACACATAAATTAGACAACAAATAACGGATTGTAAAGTTCCCAGTAGTGCATCAGCATCTAAAGTTACTCATTTAGCAAGCCAAGGCAGTGCCTTAGTCTCTTCTTTTGCACATGATCTCAAGTAGAGTGCTAAACATTTATGGTACTAATTATCCCCAAATTCGAAGTATTCTGTATGCACAGGAGCAGTGTGGCACAGAGCAGCGCACTTAATTTAATGAAATGTCACTGACTCTTTTTCAGCTTTCTTTCATCTCTAAAAGACATTAATCATTAAGCAGCATGAGGAAACTTTGAGTTACATTTCTCTCAGTTTAAATTTTTTATTAAAGAGATGCAGTGCTGCTTTTTTTCCCTCCAAGAGTTCAGCAGGTGAAACATTCCCTGAATACAGATTTAAACCACGACAGTATCACAGCAAGAAATTAGGCTGGGTTCTAAATAATGTTGTGTCTAGAGCACATTTCATTCCAACAGTCCTTTCTCCAAACAAAAGCTTTTATTTTCTGTACCGAAAACTAATTTTCAAGCCCACTATCTTAACAGTAGTACTGGAATTACTTAGTTATATTACTGTGCTCAGGGATATGAACAAAGTTAAGTGTAGGTGTTCAAATTGATTTAGCCTATTTGCATCAGATATAATTTTCGAGTGAAAGAAGTTAAGAGGATTAGAGGACTACTGTGCATCACTGATGACTTCCAAATGAGACTTTGGCCATGGATATGGCTGAAAGAGCCAACACATCTGTATGCAACTGTTTGTCTATTGTATCTGCTATAATCTAGTTGCACTGCTGATGGGTCTTTCTGGGTGTGTTGGATTTTCATTGCTTGCAAGAAACACAAGGTATTCTTAACAGAAGAAATGAAAAACCTTATCTTCACTCTAAAATCATCAAGAAGCACCTGTAGGGACCACTCCTTGTTTCTAGAATGGTGCTTCTCAAGGACAGGGCCAATGTTCTAGTGCTAGCTCACCGCTCAACTGCCTAGCACACGGCTTCATGTAAAGGCTCAAGTTCAGCCCATGCTGCCCTGGCTGGCAGTGCTGCACTACCATGAAAACACCCTCATCACAAGTGGTGGTGATGCCTGTAGCCAAAGTTAACTGGAAGAAATAGGTAAGCCAGGATGGTAAAAAAGAAAGATTCTAGAAACATGGTGCATGAACTGCAAGATTTACTGCTGATTTCATAGTGTGTTCTACTGACTGCAACTCTGAAATTTATATACAACCTTAAACGTGTAAGTCTATCCTTGGAATTTATACATATATTTAGATGACACTGAAGTGCATTAACATGTTATTTTACGTCACCAGTATTGTTTGAATGACTAGAAATCTCTTCTACTAAAAAAACCCCACCACACATCATTTGTCTTTCCCTCTCATGTTATTTTATCTGGAGTACATAAGGCTTGCAGATAACAGCTTCACATCCCCAGTTTCTGAAATGCTGCAAGCTCACTACATCCAAGTCAGGAAAGCTAACCCAGTCTTGAGAAGCAGGGGGCACAGCACCCCTGGAGTTCAATAAGCTTCAGATTTTTAGTACTATCTGCTCTCTTCTGCTTTGTTTCTAAATGAGCTCAGAGCACAAACTGTAATTGCTTTTTGTACTGCACATGGAGGGAAAGTATCTACCCTACCGCAGATAACCACATCATTTTAGATTACTGATCTTTCCCGCTAGCCCTGTGTCCTCTGCTGTGATAGCTAACTCATTACCTCAGCTCACAGAGAGGGAAGTGGCGAGAACAGCATGCTGAGAGCATGGTCCTCCTCCCATGCTGCTCTCAGATAGAGCCTTTTTTTCCTGTGGTTACCCGAGCTGTCTCTTGGCTATTACATATACCTCTACAGATAAATGCATACATATTACTACATACAATACATTCTGTAAAAAAAGTTTACAAATCATTAAGTGCAAAGTCTAAGGTCTCTTAAGGGCATTATTATGCACATTTCAGCATTTCACATTCCAAATTCTTCTGATAAATTCATAGATTCAGACATAGTCTTAAATTCATTTCCAACAGGAAATTTTCCACTTTGTATATCTAGGGGTTACACACAAACTTCCAAGTAAGCAGAAACATGCTAAGCTGCAGTGAATAAAGCAGAAAGAGTTTTGAAGGTTGTCAGTATTTATCAGGGGTTAGATTTTCAGATCTGGTTCTTAGTAGCTCTGAAAATAGAACAATACATGGACTGACACAAGTTAGTTCTAATACGAAAGCAAGATGCATTACTAAGAATGTAAGAACTGTTTGCAAGAAATGATCTAGGGCTGTTTGAACAATGTAGAGATACAGAAATTCTAAACCCAAAGACAAAAACTATGAGAAAAAGCATTAAAAAAATTGCATTTTGCCCTAGGGTAGATAAATTACCTGCCTACAATGAGAGCCTGTAGCAAAGTTGAGAGTAAGAAAATATGTATGGAAAAACCCCAAAACCTTACCTTCACAGGCTGTATACTAGTAAATTATCTTCTAAGCATTGTGGTGAATTTCAAGTAGGATAGAAAACAGAACTCAAACTGCTGTAATTTCTCTGGGCTGATGCAGACAGGTATGATTTAGAGATACAGTACCAAGGACTGCACCTTCCTCTGGCTAGTACCTTTTGAATGATGCATTTGTATTATACTTTGGCAATTTTTGAACTTTATTTCTGACTGGGTATGTATTGCAGGACTGCTTGAATAGTTGGGTTAACACAGAGATTAACATAAAGATGAGCTCACTAAAAGCCTTTTGCTGCGACAATTCTCTGTTGGATGGAAAGCTTGCAGGTCCCAGCATGTGTTCTCTCTGATGCAAAGATAAGCTGTTTTTTCACTCAGGAATTTAAAAAATCATTTCAATTCCTTCTTCAAATGTGATTTATTTATTCTTTTTTCCCCATGCTTTTTATATGAAAGATGCTGAAGACAATTACATATGAATATATATGTATGTATGTATACACACATTTTGCATCCATCTGCTTTTAGATCATAGCATAAAAACCTACTACTTACTGCCATTTTCAACACTGTGAATACAATGTGTATTTAATTTTCTTTCAAATAAAATGTATTTTATAATTTCAAATGGGCATGGGATGGTTAATTACAAAAGCAACAAGGCAGACATGTCATGCAGTATCTTCTGTATTCCCAGTGATTATGGCAGGTTATTACATGAAGATAATACATCAGTTTAATGTAGCTTATGCTGCTACCTGCTGTTTTTATGATCTTAATAATCACCAATGCTATAAACATGAGTCCATAACTGCTAACAACTCCAAAAGATACTTCCAGATTTGATACTTCCCAGTTTCCAGCCGCTGAATTCAAGTTCCTGGGTAAAGTCTATGCATACCCACAGTTGATGCAAATCACCACTGCTTCATGACATCTGCTGCCTTTAATGAGGTTCAGATAATCTAAACCAGCTCAGAAGCCTATTCCTGCACCTATGTAAACCTTGTATGATCCCTTCTTTTACTTCCACCATCCATACAGCCCAGTATCTTTCACAGCAGTACAGGAGCTATCAACAGAAGAAACTAAAACATTATACAAAGCAGACATAAACCAAGCCCTCATTATCAGGTAGCACAGCCCTGCTCACCTGTCATGTGAGAATTTTAGCTGCTGGGTCTGCTGTTCATGAGCATTTATTAGCAGTTTCTTCAGTAGTTCACACTGTTGGTTCAAGTGCAAATCCCGGATTTCTTGCTCTTCGGCACTGTGCGTATTGATCATCTCGGACCACTCCTTCGTGTGCTGTGCCACAATCTCTTTGACCTGTTGAGAAGTAACAGCAGCTTAGCTAGAGGTTGCAGGCAGGCCAGGAGATCAGCTATTACTGCTGCTGAAGATGATGTAAAGACAGTCATAAAAAAGATTACAAAGAATGTAGCTGAACTGTGAAAAATGAAGCTCCACAAATGAATTTGCTTCACAGAGCAACAAAGCCACTGAGGACACTACTGTGTATTATGAGAACAGATGTAAACCAACCCCTACTATTAGTACTCTAGAGCCCTGAATAAATTGGCTGCATTTATGCTCTTGATGGTACTACTTATAATTTAAAATCTTCTCTAACATTGAGTTTATAATAAAATGGTTTCACATTTTTGGTTGCCAAGAAAACCAGTAAGTATTAGAAATACCGAAATGAACTATGGGAAAACCACCCTCGTGAGTGGGATTTATCTGAGGGCTTAAATACAGTCTCTTAGATTTTGTGGAGACAGTTTTACAAACACGGTCAGTTCACAGAGAAATCCTGTCTTTAATGCAACCTGATTCTGAAGATGGGCTATGTATCTTCGTTTTATATCCATTAAGCCAGCAGGGAATCTGACAAGTATTCTTCTCTTGCTTATCTCCCAAGACTCACAAGAATAATGAGATTAAAGTTTTGGAATGTTCCCAAAAGACAATATGAAGAAGTCTAAATCACCAGAGTTGTTATAATAATAATATATTGCACTCGATTTCAAAAAGAAGCTAATAGAAAGAGATATTTTATTATCCTTTAATAATTATCTTTGGGTATTTTGACAAGCTCTCCTACTTCTTCATAAACGACATACAAAATATGCCTCACAATAAACCTATTTTCAGGTAGTCATTTCAACTGCTACTATGGTAACTAATAGCATCTGGGTCATCTAAACCTTACTCTTCAAATCAAAAATTACCACCATAATGCTTAGAAAGTGAAAGAACGGTGTCAGTTATCTCAGATGTGGGCCCATGTGTGGGCTCTGCATAATGCAGACTCCCCTGCATATACCAGTGGTGAAAGGAGAGGGGACCTTAAGAGCCCCAGTCTCCATCCTGCCCTGAAAAGGTTCCTCCAAAGACCCTCCTACACAAAGCTCATGTTGTGTAATGAAGCTGGACTGCTACTGAAAAAAACCCAAAGCAAGTATTTTGTAACAGATCAGGGTGACAACCACTACCTGAGAGCCAGCCTTGCATTAACTGTAGTTAGAGAGTGGTCCAATATTAAACAAAAAAGGATTGGAGGCAGAAGCAGCTGACATAGAGCTACCTGGAGTTTTCTGCAGCTGTCAGAATACAACAAAAGCATTTTGAGGCAGGAGGCTGGTACCACTAATACAAGGCACCAAGGTGTTTAAGAGTGTATCTCCAGCAAAATGAGCCTTGCTTATTTCTGCGCACGTGGGTAAGTGTATTACTAAGCCAGTCTATCAATACGAAGTGATAAAATCACTGAAGGATGTGAAGCAGTTTGTGGGAGTGGTATCTTTACAATATGTTCATAATGCAGGACTGCCTTCAGAGCCAGAAAGAAAAAGAGGGCTCAGTTTTCAAATGGGTCAAAATAAATGCTTGAACGTTGGTAAGGAAAAGAGACTTGTTATTCAGATGGAGCTTTTGAAAGGTTCAGGGACAGATACTCCAGCTCACCTCTGGTGCCCACCAGTATGACACACATGAGTTAGGACCAAGTTTAGTCCAAGCTCCTTGGACTAAAGAAGAAACCCGCTTAAGGCGACTGAAGCATAGCAGTGCTTTATTTAATCTGAGAAGATAGGAAGAATCATAAAAACATCCCTGCTGGTGTTCAGGGACAGATGTGCTAGTGAGGTGCTACTAACTTCTAAATCAACATGCCATCTAAGCAGCAGGTACAGCCCTTTGTAAAATAGGTTTTTCTCTAGGGGTGAGAGAGAAAGAGAAGATTCCTTTTCCTAAATATCCTACATGATTCCTTTTCTTAAATGTCCTGTAAGCTAGAAGTCTTATTTCAGGTAGAGCAAGATAAAACCTGATGAGAAGGATGTAAAGGATTTGCCAAATGCCAGTTACAAGACTTGAAATACCCAATTTGACTCAGATTCATATGAACTTAGAACCCGTGACCATTAAAGCATCTGAAATCCAATTTTGCTGCAGATCTGTGATACACTTCAAAGTTCAGATGTAGTAAATTCAGTGTACATCCCTGCTTTTCTCCAATTTCTTAGCATCATAGTTAAAATGACTATTTCATTTGCTGTGTTCTTGTCCTACTTTCCACTATATTAAGATAGTGCTGCTTAATGGTTATTTTTCTTATCCTGTTGGATAGCGAACTTCTCTCTTTCCTCTTCTACAGACTGTGTTTGCAATTCTGTCCTTTCATGTGTTCCATCCCTGGGCCTAAGAGACTAATTAAAATCTTCATAAGGAACTTTCTTTTGCACAGCACATATGCAAGATGTTTGTTTAGTCACTAAGTTCAAGCAGGAATCATCTTTGAAGTCATCTTTCCTCTTTTTTCTTTTCATCCTCTGCCTGCTTGATATTGGGACCTACTTTTCTAAATGCAGGGGAGGAATCTGCATCTGCCAGGTTAGCTGTGTGTGTGAAGTACACACAGGGACATTCAGATCTCATTTAAGTATTTCATGCCAAACCTGGGCTGGATGTTTCCTCCTGACAGGAAGACATTTGTAGATGGAAAGGTCTCTGGTGCTAAAGGTGTACGTGCACATTGTGACAGAGCTGCACTGGAGGACATGAGCTGTAATTAAAGCTGAATTATGGTACAATCTGATATCAAAATTAGTGGCCCAAATGCTGAGGAATGCTAAGCAACTGTTAATTAATGAAACTCCCACTCTATCAGTGCAATGCATTCAGCATCTCAGAATTCAATCTAATTTAATTGTGCCTACCTTCATCTAAGATAAAAGTTAATTTCCCTACGGTCTTGAGCACTGTTTTCCAACCTGTTGCTTGCAAACCTTTGAACGATCTCCAGGAATGATTCAAGGGCCCACACATGGCAAGTGAAACTAAAGGAGTCTAAGAATACTAAAATCAGTACAAAATCTGGACAGTTTCGATGGAACCACAGTGAGTAAGACACTGAAAATCACTGACCTAGAGAAAACCACAGAGGTAGATGACTTGCAGAGGAGTTCTCTGGGCATTATCCAGCATGCAGAGGCTTGGCATTTCAAAGGAGCTTACATCTAAGTCTCCTTTGAAAATGTCATCCTAAAACCTGACATGGGAGTGGACAAAAATCAATCTTTTTTCCAGGTATGGATTAAATTGAAGGGAACCAGTTTTAAAGCAGGATTTTAAAAGGGACAGAGCTCAGAAACTGCATATATTTGCTGAAGGGGAAAAAACATAAGTAACATTTATTGGATTTGGAAGATTAACGAACACTTGGATGTCCCTTGTGTACAAATCACACCTCCTCAGCTCTAGACTGTGACTGACATAGGTGAGAAGCAAAAATCACAGCAAAGAGTTTTTCTACACAGTAGAACTTGAAATGAGTTTTGAGCTTATGTCTGGATGCTTAGGAGCTAGTGCTCCTCAGAGAGTTTACTTCACTAAGAAATGAATGAATTATCTACTTAAGTTGTCGACAAATTTGCTTTTCTTTAAAGAGGAAACGGTTCTGGATTTCTCATAAGGAAAGAAGACAGGGAGACGAGAGAGTGCCCTGGGTTTTATTCTTGGGTTTTTAACTATATCTCTGGCTGAGCCAACAGCAACAAGAAAATAAACCTTGTTTAGAAAACCAAGATCTCCTCCACATGAAAGAATACAACCAAAGAAATAAATTCAGCGTAGAAAAGGTGAAAACTTATTCTGATCTCAAAGATGGGGCTGATTTTGTTTGTATTTGCTATACTTGTTTCTTTTCACAGGTTTCAGCTTTCAGAGTACCTCTCCTGTACTCATCTCCCTGCAGATCATTTTGTACATGGATGTGCTTTCTGATTTACCTGCCACGCTCTAAGTCTGGATATCTTTCAGAAACTTGAAAGCATGTCAACAGGTCATAGATAAAACTTCCAAGGGAAATAAGAACCCAGTGAGCATAATAGTGGTCTGGAAGTATAGAGGAAATAGCTCTAAGCAACTGTGAATCACAGCTCAAGAATAACTTTTTCAGATGAACTGAGGTTGAGTGTCAGAGCACTTTTATTCTCCAGCACCTTGAAGAAAACAATCCAGTAAGCAATGGAGAAAAAACACACTTAGAAATAAGAAGACACTTGGTTCAAGAGCAACTTGGACTGCTCCTTTGCTGGGAGACAGACTAGCAAGTGTGGTCCATGATGACAATGGTGGAAAATGAAGAAGAAACCTCTTTATGTATGTATTTTGGGAAAGCATTTAGCATCCAAATTCCATACAGCACATACTCTCTTTGTTTAGCTAGAACTGATACAAACAACCAGTTTCGCTTCATGGTATGAATGACACTTCTTCACAATTTCAAAAGGGCAGGAAATAGACGTTGCTTTTTGAACATTTTTTAAGGAACATTTTTAGACACTCGATTACTCCCATTCTCTTCAATGTGTCATTATTCCTGAAAATCATTCATGTGCTTCCAAGAAAATTAACCACCACTTGGGTCTCAAAAACCCTCTCTTTCAGACGTTGCATGTGTTCAACTTCGCTGTTTGCTTACCTTAGATTTGTGATCTGATGTGAGCGTCTGAATCTTAATTTCCGTTTCTTTCTTCAATTCAAGACAGTTATTGCCTCTAAAAAAAGGAAAATTGCAAATGTGTGCCACAAGTTAAACATCTTCCCATTCACTCAGCTCTCACTAATTAAAACGTTAATCAGAGTTGAAGTGCTGCAGCGCATTGGAATGAAATTATTTCTTCTGGCAATTTATTCACAACTTACAAAATATGGTTGGATTAATGATCGTTCAATTCAAACACCACACGATTAATGTGAGATTGGCCCAGCAATTATTCTGTTGCTGAGGATATGTCAAGCATCTCCATTTATGGTACTTGGTTCCTTTTCCAGGCTTAAAATACCTTGCCAAGAGAAACCAGCTTTCGCCTGCAAACTTACAGGCATGTTAATTGCCTCACCATGATTTTATCTGCTGTTTTAAAAGTAAATTTTGCTACTTCTTTTCACTTGGAGGCAGAGAAAAAGAAGTCATTCGAGTAACTACCTCACAGGGCAACTTGGGCATACTAAATGTGAACACCTACTGAAAGTGTCAGTGCCCCTCTGTGAGAAAACAGAGTGAATGGGTTGCAAAGAAGGGGCCGCATTATCTTTGCAGACCATGTTACCCCATGTGGATGAATCCAAGCTCTTATATCCCTTATATGACTTGGAAAGCAACAAATCTTGGATAGCCCTCACTCCCGCAATGAGCTGAATACAGCATGGCCTTTGAGTTTGGGTATAATGAATGGGGTTGAATGCAAGTTGCAAAGTTGTTTAATGCAGGAGGAGTGCATGATTCTAAGGAACTGGTAAAATGCCTGCAGAGGGCCCATGCTGAAGCTCCCTTGACATGCCTGTGGGTTAGGAGATGGATGACTTCTACCTCTCACTCACAGAATTACCTTCACTAAACCCGATAGATGGGTGGGACGGATGCACAGAAAAACTATTGCATTGCAGCCACAACAGGAATTTCAATTACTGTCTCACCACAGTCAGTAATCCTTTGAAGGCTGACAAGCTCCCTCTTTACCAATGTTCTTGTTCCCTTCTTTGCAGTGAAGGGCTTTTACAACAGAATACAAATTCACACATTGGAAGTCTCTGTTTTTTGTCTGGAATAAAGCAATATGTTGAGAGGAGCCTGTTCTAAAAACACTGTAATACTTATGTGTCAGCTCATCCACGGATGTAAACTGGTGTAACCCCACCAAGTGGATGGAGCCACGTTCATTTTATCATCTGAAGCTGGCCCTAATAAGAATGGTTACTGCTCGACTGCAGTAACGCTAATCCATATTTGCTCTAGAAAAGGAGATTTATGAAACTCTTAAGTTGAAATCCCATTTTAATATCAAAGTACTGCTAAACTTATGGAAATCAGCAGAAAAACTTATCATCAAACAGTACCAGGAAAGCCCTTACTGAAAATAGTGGTGTGATGTTGCTTGTGCTCCCAAGGGCCATCAGAAGGACTAGTCACTTATTTTCTAGTCACAGCAAGGAAATTTTTGTAGGGATTTCTAACACACATTTGACACTTTGGAAGTAATGTAAAGGCACACAAAAAGGTTCTGACCACTGTTAACTCTGCCTGAAAATACCCCAAACAGCTGGAAAAAGTCTTTGATTATACATGTCAGTAGTTGCTGTCAGAGTGTGGCTCTGACACAGATGAACATATAATTCACATATGATTTGTCATACACTATGAAACAGATTGCTTCTTAAGTGAATCAAACAGATTTTATCCCGAATGAGTCTGTTTGGGTCAATCACTGGACTCTTCAGAATCCAGACATCAAACCCAACTGATCCCTTCTCTGGAAATGCAGCTTTCATTGTACCTCAAGGCAAATTCCAGCCAGGCTGGACATACCAAGAGTTGTTCCCAGCTGTAGTCCATGGTTAAACTATTGAGTCACAGTTGGGAACAACCAACCAAGGACATCCTAACCCAGTGTCACATATCCATGCTCATGCACACACATACACTTGAATTCCTGAACAGTCCTGATAAGTCAGAAGGATCTTTATGTGCCTCAACTCCATTTTACAGTAGGAACATGAGCACACATATCCCCATAAGCCTCTCTGAGATCTGTAAGCATTTGAAGCATACAACAGAAACAGCACAGGGAGCAAAGTCCTGTCCATCTGTCAGTGAATTAGCATGTGATTAAAAGATTCTACTCTGCTGAACAATATGCAGTTGACATTTGTCTCACCATGTGGCACAAGTGGACCACAAAAAAGCTGCACAACAAAATGAGAACAGAAAGTCTTGTATACACCTACCTAAAAGCCTTTGTTTTTCAGGAAATATCTGACAATTCCAATATGAATGTCTTTAAAACACATTTTACATGTTCTGTTGCAATTTCTATTGCTTGTAAAAGTTCCACAATGATAGTAAGGACATGGAACATGTCCTGTACCTGCTGAACCCTGGATTCATCGGATCATTCCCCCTGAACTCTGGATTCATCAGATCATTTCAGTTCAGTAAAGTAAAACAAAGTCTCAATCAGTGTGTTCACTTTTAAGCATGTCCTTAAATATAGTGCACAGTTGGGGTGAAGTGTGTGCATAAGAACCTTCCTGAATGGCCTCTCAGGGCTGCATGCAAAATGACCCTGAAGGAAGCTCTTAAGACACTTTGATACAGCATTAACAAGTGTTTTCACAGAAGGTCTGTGCTGATACTGGATTGGATTTGGCTGCTAAACAGTTATTCTTGTAACACTGAAGAGCCATCAGATGACTGAGAGCTCTGAAGTCTATGGAACCTATGGAATCATAGTGAGGAACAGTGTTTGGTTGTATATTGGATCTGCTCCTGGAGTGATCATTTTCAACATTATTTTTACATCTTTTTAAGCTTTCAATGATAATTTAAAACTGTCATAAAGACTTTAGCACCCATGAGAGAAGAGTTATAAAATGAGGAAAACTCACTGCAAGTAGCCAGTGAAGCGATCTCAAACTGGGAATCAACTTATCAGCTACTTTTATGCTGTCCCATTTGGGGGTTACTCTGGAAAGCATTGCTCCCTAGGGCTTTCCACTATTTACTGCACAGAGACAGCCATTACCACCTTTAACTTTCTGACACATCTTCATTTGCTGTTTTGCTAGGTGGGCAGAGGCACTGGCATCTTCTCAAGCCAACAGGAATACTGATTCCTGGTTCTTCTGACAGGAGATTCTTAAGTACCAGAGCACAGGGAAGCCTTTCTCCCTCCATGATAATTATGGTGCAATGTCCAGGGCTTAGTTCACTGCCACTGTAGTAAATACCCTGACTGTAATTATAAATCCAGCTGTATCAATAACCTTCTGCTGTGTTACATTCAATAGAAATGGAATCAAAGCCATATTAAGTTAATTAGTCCTGTAGTTGTTCCCTCTCTGTTTGGAAAAGTAGTAATTTTCTGGAAGGAACTACTTGGATTAGAAGGATTTGGGGGCTTTACAGCTCTTTCCTGGTCAAAAAAAAAAGCCCAACAACCCAACAGGAGCTTTTTTAAGAGTTTCTAAGCTTTTAGTAATTTAGTGAGGAGAATTCTCCTTACTTTGTTTACTTCTGACAGTTCTATACCTGTTGCATTGCAGGTTTATCACATGCACACTCAAACACCACTGCCATTACACAGAATTTATAAAACAAGAAGTATTTGTGAGAGAATCCAGTGCCAAAGAGGCATCTGTATTTAGTATTCAGTGAGTTGGCTGCCAGTTGTTGTTGCCAGATGACAACAATATGAAATTAAGGCTAACTATTAGCATATCTTGATATAGAACAGACAAAAGTAACTCCTGCTTTAGGTCACAGTATTATGGTATAAACTGCTGTCTCAATGAGATGCCAGTCATAGGGTAAAAGGTGGAGAGGAGAAACTGCTGCCAGATCACACGACAGCAGCAAGGCAACAGCAGATCCTGCTATGGAATTCCAAATGGCATTTCAAGAGGGACATTTTATTAAAGTCACCAGTATCTTCCAGGAACTCTTCTGGGACAATTAAGAGATTAGCACAGATTGTCCCAGGCCATCAGCTACTGCAAACCAAACCAGCTTCACTCAAGTCAAAGGAGTAATACTGATTTATCCCAGCTTGAGGATCTAAAGCGTTTTTTATTTGTTAAAAAGAAACTTCAACCTGACAGCACAGCAAAAGTCTATTACTCTAAACCACTCAGGATTTAGAAACCAGGTCTTCCCCCAAAATCAAATCACTGCTACTTTCTGGTCATTAGAGCTATTGAGGACCTCAGTCTGCTCTCATTGAACACAACAGTGATGGTCCCTGAGGAATGCAGTGAGACCAGATCAGACAACAGAAATAAAAACGTGAGGCAACTCCTTCTCTTCTACTTTTAAAACCTTGGTAGTAGAAGACTAGGGAAAGGCGAAGTGAGTACAACATTTATGCCTCATTGCTAGAACCTTCAAGCAGCTCATACTCAAGTTGGACGTAGGATGCTGGTTCAAGCTGCAATTCATCTGAATTAACTTTTTATGAATGTTTTATTTCAAAGCATAGTCTCTATTTTAAATCTACAAAACCAAAAAGATTAAAATAATATCTTACCCCTTCTTCTTGATTGCCTTCTCTAACATTTTCTCGTATGATACCTTTTCTTTATCATACTGTGCCACTATTTTGTCAATTTGGGTGCAGTGCAACTTCTGCATAGCGCTGTGCTCCTGGAAAACAGTAGGACCTTGCAATTAGGCGACTGGATTTTTAAGGTTTAGTTTTCTTACAGCGTAAAAATATCAGTGTATGAACAGATAACTTTGACAATGGAATTTAATCTGGTTTAGCCATCTGGTAGTAAAGATTCCAGATATTTCACCATGAGTGCTAAAACATTTCTTCTTTGTTTGAAAAATGCAAATCTGTAGTGGACTCTATGGTAAACCTTAAAACAAAAGGATGGGAAAAAAATTCATCTTTGTGAACAAATGTCCATTAAAGTGTGATGTAAAAAATCAGATTTACAAGCTTAGATTATATCAAAGTTCCTGAATGCAGAGAGTAAAACGCAACCCAGCCCCCCCCTTCCTCTGCGTATCTCGTACTCAATATAGTGCCAGCCCCTTGGCTGCTGCAAATCAAATAGATCTAAGTCCAAACATTAGATAAAATTCAAATAATTAACAGACTTTCTCAAGATCTGGCCTGCAACCCCTAATGACAGCAGCAATCTTACTAAGAAATTGTACCTTGTTGCAGAGTCCCTTCTTTTGCAAGTGACAGTAAGTTGTGCAATATGACTTTCAACTACACATGCAGACCAATAACCATTATTCCCTTTTCTCCTGCTCCTCAATCAATAGAGCACAAGCTGAGATACTGGACATCTGTGGAGCATCACACACCAATGCTAACCTGCTGCCTCTACTATAGTTATGGACTTACATCAGTGAAGTTACCTATTAAAGGGGAGGAAAAAGCTCTTCCTATGATGAAAAGATGAATCACCAATACACGTTACACACCTGGGTCTAGCATACAGCCAGTTCCTTTCCCATTACAAGACTGTACCAGAAACAACACACTTCACTTAGTAGTTACATGTTGACTTCATTATTGAACTTGATTTAATATTCTGCTTTATCAGAACAGCTGCTCATAATGATGGAAATATTTAACTACCACAGAGAGCATTAAATATTGAATTTACATTACAATAGGAAATTGTTTGTTAATTTTATTAATATCCAATTGCTCCACATTTTATCTAACTGTGACAAAAAGCCTTGCATTAATTAATATGGTCTCTTCCAGGACTTTATCTCTATTTTGTTTTATAGCTCATTTTGCATTTATTCTACCCACACTACACTGCTCTTTGCTATTATTTTCTATACACCTGTGGTTTGCATTATCACTGTTGCTTTCTCTAGAAATACTAATTAAAGACTTTTACATCCATTTTTACCATAACATTAATACAAATGTTGTGATGCTTTTAAAAATCTAGTCCAGGGCAGTACCTGAGCACTCCAACATCTGCCAGCACTTCCCTGGGGAATATGTACAGCTGCCAAATGTATTTAGAGTGGGGAACTGATTTTTCTGTTCTACAGAGGATTAGAAGGGAAACAAACAAACTCCATCAACAATAAAACACGCCAGCTCCATCAGGGAGTATTTACACTGATTAACCAGGTAGGAAAAAATGTGGACAGTGAAAAGAATGACATAAGCTTGACAGCACCAGCCAGCTACAGGTGAAGTGACTAAGAGCATCTCTCAAGCTACCCACTCTCTCTTAGATGAGCGGAACAATACAATGCTTGCTATAAAAGACTAAGTGCAAACAATGCAAAGCATGAGACATCTGCCCACTCATGTAACACTCCTCCACAGCCTGGGAGGGCACATCACACAGAGCTAGAATCCCTGCTTTTCCCTCAGGACAACCATGATTTAAGCCTTCTCTCTCTGTCACAAACCCACTGTAATCTTTTGCAGATTCCTCTCTATTACTACTTATTGCTTGTGCACAATTCTATCTTGTATCTGAAACAGATATATTGTGGACCATATCCCCCTCATTTCCTTCCCTGGTCCTCCTCCCTATTCAGTTCGTGGAACATGTGTTTCTTTGTGCACAATATAAACAGACCTGGAAGAGGAAGATGGGCTATTAACAACCTCCACATGAAAGGCACAAAGAGCACTTACAAGTCAACTCCTTGCCAGAGGTCCCTTGAGTTCTATGACCTTCAACCCTTGGAACACTATTTAAAATAGGTTAGCTAATGTGAGTTTCATTTTCTGTCTATGCTCAAAGGAAAACACATCACAGATAGATGCTGCACCCAAACTTCTATCAAGATTCTAAGAAATATTGTTTTGTAGCATCTTATAACACCCTCAGCATACTTTGTTTTCAGAGTCCTTGTCCCTTAAACAATGGCAGTATTATAGATAATGTAAAAGAATATTATAGACGATCTAAGAGAACATAATCCATACATGGGCCAACAGTACTTTAAATTGACACAACATGATCATGATGACATCTGTCACACAGACAGAATCCCAGGGGCCCTTCTGGAACCAGCTTCTCAGAACCCACCGATTCTGATGGCACCTCTATAACTTCAGGCAATAAGATAATGATGACAGTTGTTACTTTCCACACAGTGGTTTTTTCAAATTCCCTTTGTGAATGTGAGGATTCTTGGGAAAGCTCACTGATTTCTTGACATGGACACTTAGTTGTGTTTTTTCTCTCACTGTCCCAGCCTACAGGACCAGCTTTGCTCACTGTCCAACAGATGACAAAGAATTTGCCTTAGGAGTTAACAACAAAGATTTACATATAACCCTTGCAACATACAAAATACTGTATTTCTCACGGTGTCATCAAAGAAATTTGTGTTAGTTCCCCACTCTTTTGTTTTTTCCCCACTTTTAAAAGAATTATGTCTCACATTTTCTACATATCTGGCAAACCTTCACTGTCTTCTCACGGTGACCTATCTTATTCCAGATTCAGTATGCCTCTTAGCTGAAACTACTTCACAATGCAAGCAAATGGGCTGAGGTTTGGATGATGTTCTTTGCTCATAAGAGCAATCACCTGTTTTTCTGCAATTCCAACAGCAGCACAATGCTACCTCAGCTGTAGTCATCCAGACTTACCTTTTCAGACTAAACCAGCCTGGAGAATATTCACTTTCCCACCTTCAACTCTCTCTTCCTTTATAGCCAGGCCACAAACTAAGCAGAGTATTTGGTTCAAAAACCAGAGGCAACAGCTCTGTTGCAGAACTGATCAGGTTCTTCTGACTAGATGTAAGGAAGAAATTTTTTACGATGAGGGTGGTGAAACACTGGCATAGGTTGTCCAAGGAGGTGGCAGACGCCCCATCCCTGCAAACATTTAAAGTCAGGCTGGACATGGGCTTTGAGCAACCTGATCTAGTTGAAGATGTCCCTGAGGGATTGGACTGGATGACCTTTAAAGGTCCCTTCCACCCAAAGGCTAAGAACAGTGACCTTTCCGCCGGTCTAATGATCTCTACCATAATGAGTCCAGGTGTTTCATTTTCCCTACACAAAAGTGTAAAAAGGAACAGTGATGATTGTACCTCCACCTGCCCAAGCATCCTCCTCTTAAAAGTATGGATTAATAACAAGTCCATCATAAAGTGAAGTCATAGTGTGTAATGTGTCTCTGTGTGGGTGTATACTGGGTATTACAGCCGTAAGGAGCTATGCCATGTAGGAAAAACAAATTAATACAAACATGCAGAGGGATGTCAGGAGAATGTTATTGTGGCTGCTGGAGTTAAAATGGCTGAAACACTGAACAGAGTAAATAAAAAGAAAGATAGCATCAAAGAAATACACAGAGAGTGTTGCATTCTCAGAAGCCTGGCACCAACTAAGAAATATGGTATTTGTAACAGTCCTATACCTTGACAATACAGAGACTGATGTATTTTCATAGATAGCACCCAACCCCTGCCAGCCGGCACTGCAGTGGAGCTGCTAACACTTCTCTGCACTGAGTGGATGCTGTCAGTAAAATGGACCCTTACTGCTGTTGTCTTCCTCAGCTAGCTCTGTCCAGGGCTACCAGATTAGCTCCTACACTGCTTACATTAGAGCTTCCTCCTCTCAACCTGCTCCCTCTTTCACACTCACATGTTCTTTTCCCAAGTACAAGCAATAGGACAAAAAGTAACAGGCCCAAGCTGCGCTGTAAGACTAATATCCAGTAAGACCAGATATTAAGAAAGATTTCTTCACCAAGAGGGTGCTCAGGCATTGGAAAAGGCTGCCCAGGGCAGTGGTGGAATCACCATCCATGGAAGTGTTCACAAACCATACAGATGAGACCCTCAGTGACATGGTTGAGTAGTGGCCCTGGCAGTGCTAGGGTAAAGGTTGGTCTTGGTGATCTTAAAGGCCTTTTCCAACCTATTTGATTCTATGATTCATTTTTCGTAACACATTTTCAAAGGCCAACTTAGATGGAGAAGTATTGGACTTTTCTTTCCTTAAACAACATGAACAATTCCCTTCTGTTCCCTTATTCCTACAGATCTCTCGAGTGCCTGTGGTTAAATGAGAGCCAGCCTATTTCTGGAACTTTTAAGTTCAGTCTGATCAATACATAGGCTTCCTGAAGCTGATCATGGGTAACTAACTGCATAGCTCTCCAGCTCCATCCTAGCTGATAAAATGCATTAAACCCACTGATGGATACACCAAGCACTTCCCTGAGGTCATCTGTGAGCTAATATGGCCAAGCTTCTGCTCAGACTCTCCTCTTCAAATTCAAGAAGTTGCCCTTTAGCAAGGCATGCTCTAGACAGGCACTTTCTTGTTAGGACAGACTTGCACACTGTACTTCAGACCAGCAGGACACAGGCTGGCTCTGATCTAAAATAGCTGTGCTTGAGTTAATGCTGAAAGCCCTTCTGAGTGCACAGCACTTCCAGATTGTGACTAGCAATTTTTTCCTCAGATTAGAGGAAGCAAGTGCAATCCTGAACAGATGGATCGATCTTTTTAACAGTAGCAAGTGCAGTCTTGGGTAAGATATCCTTATACTACTGTGGGTCACAGATATCAGGGACACTGAACACGGAGTATGGCTGCCTTCTATGTAACCATGGTACCATTTTCATTTGCAAAGAGCTGCTGTAACAAATTGCTGGATGTTGTCCAGCAATGAGTAAGAAAGTAGTGGTTATAAATATGAAGCCCCCTAAAAGATGAAGCCTGTGAAGGTCTAGAAACTGTCCATGCCCAGAACTGTGATGATAGATACATTTTCTTGAGCATGGGCTCTGCACACAACACTAAAATGGAGAAAGCACTCATTTTCCTTCTGCATAGGGTCTGAAAAGTAACTATTTGTTTTAATCCTACATTTAATACAAGGAGCCCCCAAAGATGCCAATTATTTTAAGTAATTTCTTCATACCCCATCGTACAGAGTCCCACACCCAGTCATGAAAATAAACACAAAGACTGATACTAAAAATGCCCAAGTAACTACATTGCATCAGCTCTGCAATGAAATCTGCAATCAAAGAGAGCAAAGGAATAACTGCCCCAAAAGTCCAGAATGGATTTGTATGTATCACCAAAATTTATAACTTAAAATCCTTTCTTCACCTGTTATGCCTCTTTTTGTAACAAGAGTAATGTTTTCTAATGATAAAGAGCAGGAGAAAACTGATTTTTCTAATATAAAGTATATTTATGATAGTGTTGTATGCATTCGGGACATCACTGCCAACAGTACCAAGCTGACTCTCAAGTGGTTAGCACAGATGTAATGTGAGAAGGAAAAGGGCATTTCATTTCTCAGTTACACATTCCAGTTCTCTTCAGTGATTTTGCAGTTTCTCCAGTGCCTGTCTTCAAAGCAGCACCATCTCACATCATTACTGCCTTCTCTTCCAAGCTGCCTGTCAATATGTCATGCAAGAGGTAGCTAGATAAAATCATTACCTGAGAAAGGTGAGCTCTGGATGCTTTTATGGGTCAAACAAATGTGCACTGAAACTTATGGAGACATATAAAGGGTTGCTAAAGGGAAAAATTGCTCACTGGAGCATATTTCAGTACATTTAAAACACATATGCCTTTCTCGGTAGCCCATCTACTGCTCCTTAGTTTTGCTCTTCCAATTTAATTAGGAGTTGTCTGTGCCAGTGAGCACTGCAACTTTTGTCAATTGGAGTGTGTTGCTTAGAGAGCTTGTAATGATCATACCTTTGCATGTTTCTTCTTTAAGGCATTCAGCTCTTTCTGCTGTTTCTTTAAATGCTTTATATAAGCCTACAAAAAGAGAAGTTGCATCAATTTTTTTGTGCTCATATTGACTTTAATCAGATAAAATCCTGGCTACTTAAATAATGAGGAACACAGCTTGAAAAGCGTGTGTCCATACTTACCTTCATTTGCTTTAAGTCTTCTATCTTCACTTGAGGAATGAGGTCTATACCTAGGAAGACAATGATAAAGTTCATACATATTAGTATATCTGATATTTTTGAGTTTTACCATAGAAACCTACATTTAAGTTAGTAATTAATGTCTTTCACCATATAAAATAATCACACGTTAATGAGAAAATAAAGATATAGTTCAGATACAGTTAATTGCGTTTTCAAATGCACTACTCAACCCACTGCCTTGTGAAAAAAGAAATGAATCAATGTGTGTACTTTAACCTCTTACAGTTCTGGGCTGAAGCGTCAAACCATTGCAACCTAAGAACCGCAATAGCTCCTTTTCTGAAAGCACAGCAAACCTTTTATGTACACTGAAGTTGAACCATGCACATTTCAGAATTGTCATCCATAGCTGGAGCTTGCTCTGGCACCACTCATTTCAGGGCGAAAGTTTCTCGGGTAAGGTTCTAGATGACTGCATAAGGGGTTAACTGAAGTTAGGTATCCTCCTCAGCTTAAAAGACAAAAATTGGCTGAGTGAAGATTTACATGCAGCCTGTATGTTAATGGAGGTAAAATTTGCATTTTGATTAATACCAGGCTATGAGAAAAAGCACAACAGTACATGCCAAGACTGAAGGAGAGTTAAAAATGGAGGAGAAACACAAAATCAGAAGTGAAAATACTAATAAGAATTCAATATAACAAGCAAATCTATCATACAAGACTAAGTACTATTTAGGTGAATGAAAATGCATTTTGATCACCTTAACTGCAATGCAAACAAAACCCAATCTCACTTTATGTTTATGCTTTAATAAATGTTTTGTGACATATTGTGGTTTTTATGCAAACCCTACAAGTAATGATTAATGAAAATGTCAATACAATGCCATAAGAGCTGTAATATGTAGGCTTTTTCTGAGTTTTTGCACAAAAATATTCCCCTGCACGTAAATATACTGCAAACATATTTAGTTAACTGCTCACAATCTCTTCATCAGGGATTGCAGTGACAGGACATGAGATAATGGGTTTAAACTGAAACAGGGGAAGTTCAGGTTAGATATAAGGAAGAAGTTCTTTACTGTGAGGGTGGTGAGGC
>JANHGB010053669.1:0-58116 GCA_026283785.1 Coracopsis vasa
TGGGCACCCTGTGCCAGCGCCTCAGCACCCTCACAGGGAAGAGCTTCTGCCTAAGAGCTCATCTCAGTTTCCCCTCTCGCAGGCTAACACACACCGTATAAATTACTCCTGTCCTCCCCACAGGAGCCTGAGCCTCGAACAAGAAGCCAGCAGCCTCCTCGCATGAAACATCGTGGGAAAAACATGGCTCCCGCAACCCGCGCACAACAGCGGCCACCAGCATCACGCGGGGTCCAGCAGGGACTCCCCAAAACGAGAATGAAGCTTAAACCGCACCTTTAGGCTTCAGTTGCGCTCCTCAGATGTCTCCGAAGAGGTTTCACCGCCCTTCGAGGCCTCCTCAAAGCGCAGCACACTCCAGACCCAGCAGCGCTCGCAACCCCCATCCCTGCCGCAATCCTCCTCTTCCTGTCCGACAAGCTCCCTTCTCTCCCCAACGTGGCCGCAGCTGCAATGCATTCCCACCGAGGCTGGGCAGCACCTGAGGCTGCTCACCAGGCCCCCACAGCCTTCCTTAAAAGCTCTTATTTACTCACTAATCACCTCCTTAACGGCCCCCACTGACACCTGTCCGATTACAAAGCGGTTGCACCTGAACCCACCCAAATTTAACCCTAGCCCCCCCCCTTCTGCTGTTTCCTTGTTTGCACTAAAGCCTCTGTGGCCGGAGGTGGGGTCAGGGAGTGTCTCAGAGCTGGCCGCCTCGCAGCTCAGCCATGGCTCCTTGTGCTCATCGCCTGCAGGGACCAGGGCCCTGGCTCCGCTCTCCTGATCCAGCGGAATCCTCCTCCAGAGGAACCCGTCCACACGAAGGCAGGGGTGAGTCTGTGTGCCTCCTTGTGCCTGCTTTTGGGGGTCAGGTGAACGTTGTACTCTCTGCTGTGCCTACTCGCGGTCTGTATGTCGATGCTTATCCTAGAGTGGGCCTTGTATAGCCTTTAGACTGCAAAACTACTCATTCATAAGCAGCCGGTGTTCAGCCCACAGACAGGAAGCTGTGAATCATGTATTAATGCTCGGTGCAGAGCTGAATGAAGAACATGCTTATGGCTTTTTAATTTTGCTATGTGTGTAATGTTCAGGTATTTCCAAGTGCTTGTCTAACTCATGGGGTTTTGTTGGGCAGGAGCATCCAGGCCCTGGTGAGCGCAGGCTCCCAGTGTTGCCTGCCTTTGGTGTGCAGGCTCCTGTAGGATGCTTGCACAAAGCCAATGCTCGCCTAGGGAGTGTGGAGCTGCCCTGGCTAGCAGAGGCAGGGAGGTGGGCCTGCCCCTTTAGCTTTTCACAGGCAGAGAGAAGAGAGGCATTGCATAAACTGTGACTGTTCTGTGGGGTTTCTGCCTGTTCCTGATGGTGGTAGTGGTGAGGTGCTGTGCGGGGGCTTGGTGGCCATCTCGCTGAGCACAGCAAGGTCTCTGCTCTGGCCTGCACAGGAGATATTGTATCTGAGCTGTGGTGTGGGGGTGCCTTAGCCCAGCTTGTGGCACCGTGACCTGAGGGTGCTGGTTCAGGTGGTGGCTGGCGTGCGACAGCAGCTGAAGCAGGTTAGAGCTTAAGGAGTGTTGTCCAGCTGTGTGATACTGATTATCACCCTCTGTACAGAGTAGAAATAGCGACCTAGAGCAAAAGTGCGATGTAATCAAGTCTTTAACGGTTCCCAGCTGTTTCTCCTGGCTATACTGCTTCTTGTCATGCTTCCAGGCATGAGCCCCATTTCTACCTGCTCCTGTAAACCTGCTTCAGCTTTATCAGCCAAGTGCCCTGGCCCCACGTGGGACTTGCTGCCCTGAATTTTTCTCCTTATACAGAATTTCTGTAACTTCTCTCTTGAGTTTAACATGAATGAAAACATGAACAATCTTGTGAATAGGAAATGTGATGCTGCATGGTACGTTTTTAGCACTCTGCATCGGGGATTAGATGCACAACTCCTGTTGCCATAGCTTTCATCCCTCTGAGGCTTAAATGTGTCACATAAGCTGAATGAGGTACGTAACCAAGGCAGGAGGAAAGAGGTATGCCACAAAGGAGGGAGCCACAAGCAAAGCAGGGATCTTTTCCTTCAATTTCAGCCTAATGAGTCGACATTTATGATGTCAATAATTTTAAGCTGTAAACAGCAAGCTAACAAAAGCCATGTGGGGGAGGAAGCTGGAGCTGAGCTCTGGATGACTGGCACTGCAGTCACTAGGCAAGACCTCCTCAAAGACCTGCACGTCCATTACGGACTCTTAGGAGCACAGATATCTTCCCACAGGAGATGCTAATACCAGAACAGAGCAGCTGTCCCATTTGGTCTCTTGTGCAGTGGCCAGTGCCTGAGTTTGGGTAGCAAAGGTAGGAAATTCTTCCTGATTCACATGATCATTCACAGCGGTCCCCTGTGTACGGTGCTAGAGGAGGGGTAA
This sequence comes from Coracopsis vasa, assembly GCA_026283785.1. Classification (NCBI taxonomy): domain Eukaryota; kingdom Metazoa; phylum Chordata; class Aves; order Psittaciformes; family Psittacidae; genus Coracopsis; species Coracopsis vasa. The sequence continues at coordinate 2,409 of JANHGB010053669.1, forward strand.
TAAATGGGAAGGTCTCTGCAGGAGTTGGTTTGCTTTTTGTTCCTCTGTGGAAGGTAAATGGGGGAAAGTTACATTTGAGTCAAGGAAGCTTCCCTGGGACCCTTACAGATGAGTAACAAATGGTTCTCTTTGGCAGTGTTTCTAAGAGGTGCCAATCCACACTTGTGCTGTTAAGTGAGTTCTGGTGTTCCAGGTGGTTCTGCTTTTGCTTGGAATGAGAAGTCAGCCACAGAAGAAACAAAGCTGGGAGGGAACCTGAAAGGCAAATCCTAGTGACTTGGGGTAGGGGGAGGAGCTGTAACAAAAGGAAGGGGCAGGATTGATTTCCCATCTGCTGCTTGTGCCAGTCTTCCTAGTTTTTAAGGGTAAAACTTTTACAGCTTGGAGATTATTGCAAGGTGAAGCTCTTGCTGTTTGCATCAGATGATTGCACGTGTCCTGCTTAAGAAGCAATGTCAGGTAATCATATGTACCCGGTCAGGTCTCTGGGTAGCAGAGATGCTGGGCTTCACTTGACTGAACCTCTGATACATTTTAGTTGTGTTTTTTCATGCAATTGCCAAGTTTGGCTCCACCAACCTTAGGCTGGTTCCCTTTTTACAGCATGTAATTGAAATGAAGTTTGTGCCATTCCTGTTAAATTTGGACTCTGAGGTCTCTGCCGCAATATAAATAATAATGGCTTCAAATTATGTTTCTGAATGCTTTGCTTTACGCTCCTGTAGCAGTGCATAATTGAGCTGTTATTCTGGTCCAAGGAATGGTGGTTGCTTGGGGTAAGTCTGGTTTTAGTGAGATGGTGGAAGACTGTGAAGGAAGTGTGAGAATGTTAACCTGTGTATTCAGGCATTTGTATGTCCTGAGCAAATGGTCTCTGCTTTAGTACTGTGGCTCAGGATCAGGTTTTGACCTGGGAAAGAGTAGCAAGACCCTTGTGCAGCCCAAGCCTGTGCTCTGATTTCTTGTTACCATCTTCTAACTGTAACATAGCACGTTTGCAGCTATGGGCTGGATACCATGCTTCAGGCTCTGAGGATCAATGTGTATGAGTGCATCTTGGCCCTCCTTAGGAGCTCCCACTCCTAAGCAGAGGTGCCCCTTGCACATCCATCTTCCCTGCTGCTCCTGCCTTTCTAAACGAAGCTCTGACTTACAAAAGGAGGCTGTGAACTAGGAAGAGGGAACATGTAACTCATTCCAGTCCTCCCCTGCTCAGACAAGAGCCATGCTCAGCAAGCAGTCACCATCCACTGTTCCAATTGAATATTTTGGTTTCCCTTCGCTGCAGCTTCATTTTCACATACCAGTGACAAACAAGAAGCTGCAGCACGTGCCTATTTACACCTTGCTCTCATTTCGGCTTCCCTCCTGGTGGCTCTTGTGCCCAAAGTAAATGCAGGAAAGGAAGGTGGTAGTAGAGCTACTGATTAACCAGCCCTGTGTGATTGACTGAGGTACAAGCTGGGTGGAACAGCAATGCTGGGGGAAAGATTTCGTTACCCCCTTCTTCCAAATCATATATTTTTCAAGTTCACATCAATTGCTTCCATTTCCAGCTGGATAAACCTGAATGAGAAAGCTTTCTGTCACTGTGCTGACACAACCGTGAAGCACTTTGTTAGTGCCTCCTGATGCAATCCAGATTGGGTGTTTGCAGGAGAGAAATGTGGCATGGACCTAGGGAAGATTAAGCAACAGGGAAAGAAGCAGTAGGAAGATCTGAAGTCAGCCTCTGTTCAGGTTCTGGTTCTGGTCTGTTGTGCAGAGAGAACATGCCTGTTTGAGGCTACAACTGAATGAGCTGTAAATATGCTTGTGAAACAAAAGATGCCTGTGTGTTTGTATGGCTACTTCTGGTGGCATTGCTCTGCAGATTGGAATTACCAGACAACAGCAGTTACCAGTTGTACTTTATAAGCTTCCGCAGAAACCTCAGTGAGACCTGCCCAAGTCCTCTGTTGGTCTTGTGATGGCTTCAAGCAGCAGCAAACATCTGTACTTGTGAACATGTTGCATGGCTCCGTAGCAAATAGCATTTCCTACTGTAAGGAGATTAGTATTAAGGTAGATGGGAATTTAATTCGGTTTTTGAAACTAGAGAGCTCTGGTTCTCATTTCCCTGTGCTCTCCATAGTGGGCTGCTCCCGTTGCCACCCCAGCAGTAGCAAACTCTGTGGGAGGCTTTTTGCACAGAACCATTTCTGTTTTCTTTGTGCTGGGGGATTTTGAGTTGTGGACTGGTGCAGAATAAAGTCTGGCTGTAGTGGGTAAATATCGTCTGGTTTGTACTTAGACAGGTGCACAACAGAGGTACCATTTCACTGAATCGTGTGTGTGTTATAGTTACAACACACAAGAAAACAGACTGATCTTTCACTGTAGATATGGTCTTAAAACGTGATTGCTTTAACATACAGCTAGGGATGAGTGCCTGGGAAGGCCAGGGATACTGCTGCTGAAGCACTAAGCCGGCCAGAGCAGAACTGAGATTCAATTTCCCAATCTGCTGCCATTTTCCTGGGAAACATTATTCTGGATTGTTTAATACCCAGTCCCAGCTTGCTCCTCTCTAAATCACACTGAGACTTCGCACCTTTCACATGTTGAATCTAGTGAGTGGCAGTCCATGCAGTTCCATGGAAAATGGTTTTTGTCAGAGTGACCCGATTTAGTTATTTGAGGCTATAAATTTGGTCGACAGTGGTAACAGCAGAGCTATAAAAAGCCGAAGCTATTTTAAGGTGTTTGGCTGCAAGCTGTATGATATTGTGATTAAAAGTTGGCTGAACACACACTAAATGGCTAAGAACTGTGGAACAGGGATTTTCCTTTCTAGTACAATTCCACAGAAAAATTATGGTAAGGGTAAAAGTTCAAGAAGGACCACGAGATAGTTCTGTGCCAGTTCAGTCTTCATGGGCTCCTTTCATGCACTGGACAGGGGAAGGAGCTGGCACATCGGAAGCCAGACTGACAATGAATACTAGCTTCAGAAAATGCTAGTGTTGGGTTGCAGTGAACCTCCTGCTTCCTGGGCTTCTACCTAAACAGTTTGCAGTATTAGGATACTTGGCATTAGGTTCTTTCTAGGCATAAAGCCTCCCATAGTTAATACCTGTGTGAGTTGCTAGCAAAGCAGGAGACTGTTACTCTGTTATCAACAAGGTCTATAGCAAACAAAGTCTTTCTGACCTTGGATTTAGATTCTCTTTGCTGTCATTCCCTGTTTGTAATTTTCCCAAGATGCTTGTGCTGATAGAAGATCCTGCGAGAAACAGGAGCAGGTGATAGTGTGAAGATCACCTGTTCCTTGTGAAAGTAATGAAGCAGCTTATCTGGGATTGAGAGCTATGGAGTCATTTCCCTAGGAAGGAACATGGAGGGAAACTCCATGAGAAATTTGCTGCAGTTTTTAAACAATTGTAGAAGAAACGGGTATGTTGAGGGATAAGGCAACAGCATTTGTTTTACTTTGTGGATTGATGCTGAACTCCTCATTGCATAACAAGAACTGGGGGTAAGGGGACTGAAATGTATGTGCATTTGTTGACTGGGATTTTGGGTTTAATGCCAGGTGGTTTTCAACTCAGCAATGTAGTAATGTGTTTCCAGAGGCAATAAAACTAATGCCTTAAACCTGAACCTTTCACTGAGTACAAGTCAGGAAATACTGCAAAGATGCTACCTCTCAGATGTGAAAATAATGAAGGCGAGATAGAACTGGCACTGAAGTGCCTGAAGGTAGTGGGCAAGGCCAAGTTTGAATCTATTCAGAATAGTCATTTTAATGTTACTGCCTGAATGGGATCTTGGTTTGTACGAGTGGGTTTCTTACTGTGTGGTAAGCTGAAAAATCTTTGGAGAAAGGATTGTTGGGGCACGTGTTTGGGAAGTGATGCATCTCCTTTGTCTTCTACTGGCTCCATCATTGTGAGATGAGAGAGTATGGTCTGTGACAAGGTCACTTGTGCTACTAAAACAGCAGTGATATCAGTAGCACTTCAGAATCATAAGAATTGCTGTGGTTCCTGTGGCTCACACAGCAGCCTTGGCTTCAAGTGTTACTTTGGACTGTTAACCTCTCTGTTGGAGCCTTAAAAAGATTTTGAGTGCTTGAGGTTTGTCAGTGCTTGGTGTAGTGCAATGTCTCTATAATATTTCAAGCTCAGTTCATGGGGACAGAGCAGGTCCACCAAAGGTAAGATGCTTCTAGTGCCTTTTTTGCATGGCAAAATGGATAGAGTGGATGGGAAGGTGCATAGCTTTGCCATTTTAGCATGAGTAACTGGTCCTAGCTAGGAACCCCCCATCATCCGGATACATTATGTTCCTAGGATGTTTGTGGGTTGCTTGGTTCATAATCTCTGTGTCAGTTGCTTGTAAGTACATGAGCACTGCCTACTATGGTGCTGCCTTTGGGTACCGGAGGATGAATAATCATCATAAATGTGGTGCAGTCAAAATACACCTGCATTTTGGCAGAGGTACATGAATACTTTTCTTCTGAAACTAAATTTGTAATGGATAAGAAAGCTTGATGCAGACTGTTGAAGACTGCATCCTAACTCCTGCCAAGGAGAGACACGCCACACTTAGTCTGTGGCACAGCCTGTGGAGTTTGTTTGGCAGTGGGTTTGTTTGTACAATGTTGTCAGTTCCTTTTAAAATAAAATTCAAAACTGTCTGCAGTGAATGACTAATGCTGGAGGGAAGCAGGCTAGGGGCTTGAAGGCAACAGGACAGGGAGGTTGGTGCATTATTGGAGCTCTGCAAATAACCTTAGTGGAGGCCGCTTGCCCCTGCCATCTCACTGAGCAGGTCCATTATGGGAGGTGACAGGTCTGGGGGTAGGAGAATATGGAACTTGTGAAGTTAAAAGCTTGACAAACCATTGCTACAACAACTTACCTTTGCACATGAGATTTGCAATAACAATAAACTTTAACAAGTGGGATTTGGGGACTGGTAAAGCCTCTCAGACTGGCAGGTGTTTACTGCCTGAGGCTTTGGGGAATGGGAGAAATTCAGTGGAAATTCAGGAAGCCCTTTAAAAAGCTTGTGTCTGTTTGCTTTGCTTTGCTTTTCCTGTGGTCTCCCTGCACGGAACTTTCCACCTTTTTTGCATATTGAATTTGAAAATCAGCAATCTATAGGAGCTGCCTCTGCAGGAAGGATTAAGTCAGCAGATGACTGCTGAAAGGATGGATTCCACAGCTGGCATCAGCTGAAATGAGTTGTATGAACTTAAGCTACAAAGGTGCAATGTCTTAAGGGTCAGAGGAAGATGAACTTGGGGGTTCAGGGACGGGGAAAGTCGGAGAAGCTGCAGACATCTCTGCTTTTCCTAGGGCTCTGTGTTGTATGAGGCAGTTGTGCTGCTGCTGCGTGCAGACGGTGATTGTGCTCATAGTCACAGCCCAGCTGGATCACTGCACCAGCATCATTCGCTGCCTCCTACGCTCCTTGTGCGCTGTGTAGAGGATGCCCTGAGGAGGAAAACATAAGATGAAAACCACATGAAAGATTCAAGGATTTTTAATAACAATAATATCCCCATATGTTTGCATTGTTATTAGAACCGAACAGTTGCCTTGGCCCCAAGATGTGAAGGAAAAGTAGAAATGGAGTGTTTCTATGTTAGACACTAAATTGAAGTCCCTCTCCAAAGCAGCACCTGTAGTGCAAGGGGAAAGAAGGGAATGGTGCAGTGTCTTAGAGGCTTGGGAGTCCGTATGTTGGATGTGAAGTCTCTTCCAATGTGTGAGGTACAGTGGCTCTGCCTTCTGTGAGCTCCTATAATAACTTTCTGTTCTGAAGTGGGTGAATTGGCCCTTGAGGAGCTGAGATGTGAAGCAGGCTGTGTACCCTTAGTAGCAGCTCTTTCTTCTTGATGTTGAGCCCAATTCTGTCTCACTTTTCAGATCTTTCTACATTAGTTTCTGGCACTTCCTCATTACTGCTGGACCTATTTGGACTTTGGGATCCTGGAGTTGTTAGTGCCACTGGACCTGTGGTGTCCTTGTTAGCTAGAAGACTGGTTTGTTGTGGTGGGGCTTTTTTTTGTATATTGGGCCTTTAAATATCATTTTTATATCCTTTCCCAATTTCATTTTTCCTCTTTGTAAAAGAAATGTGAGGCTGAGGCAGAGACAAAGAAACACCATGTTCAAAATGTAATTTTGCCTCTGCTGAGCATCCATGTCAAAGGCAAATCCATGGCTGGGGGCTGCTTGAAATAGTTTCCTTTTTAATATAAAGCAGAATGATGTGTAACTTGGGCTCCTGATGTGAAGGGCTGAGGAGATTGAAAGGTGAGCAGAGCACCATGGAGAGGCTTGAGTCTGCCCTAATAATATTGGGATGCTTTTTGTCCTGCCATACGAAACAAACATTTGCTGCCCGTGCATGTGAGATGCCTTTTCCATGGGGGAGGGAATTCCTGCACTAAACTGTGGGAGATGTGGAAGGTCAGAGCACTTGGACATTTGTCCCTGAAATGGAGTGATGGGCAAAGGTTGCCACAAAATCCACAGGAGTTCCTTTACTTTGGTGTGGGAATCAATGTTCTGCGAGGAGCCAGATCCCCTGCTTATAAATCAGTTCAGTTTGTAATATCTGTCAAGTGTCTGGGGACACCTGGGTATCTGCTGCTGTATAAATGTCAGTTGTTATTACAGTTTCTTGCTTGGGTTATTGATTTCTCCCCTGCTGTGCTCACTGGGATGGAGTGAGCTGAGGGTTCTGGTAGCTTGGTTCTTCCTCCTCCAGCTTCTTGTCTACACCATACTTTGAACCCCCTTCCCCTGGACCACACTGTAGTTACCATGTCTCATAACCAGATACAGCTTTCCCTGCTGTAGCTTTTTGTTTCCCCTCAGCCCAGCAGGTTAAACAATGCCCAGCTCCTGAGTACATACTCTTTGGGGCACAGAATATCTTCTGTGATTCTTGTAGTGATGTTCTGTGGACTTTGTATTCTGCTTCCTCTCCAATGCACACATCCGCACCCGCTTACCCTTTATCCTACAAATTCTGCTCTTGTTTGAATGGGAATATGTTCAGCCCTGTTATTTCAGTCTGAAGGACAACGTTGTCATTCTCTCTCCTAGCAAATGCGCTGCCCTAACCTTTGAAAGCTCAGCTGTGAAATATGAACCTTTGACAGGATCTGATCCCCCTGGAATCCCTGCAGTGTTTTAGCATTGCACTCAAAGCTGCTTCAGTGAAGGGAGGAAAACATCATTCTTCCCTCTTTCCCCTCCCAACTCCAGGAAGTCTTCCCTGCCTCCCTCTTCCCTACTGTCATCATGTGAAGGAAGTTCCTTCACTACTCTAGAAAATGTTGAGCTTTTAAGGGCAAAAGTGCCCAGCTTTGATTATTTAGGCATTATTTATTGAAAGCACTGATGTACAAGCCCTGCTGTTTTCCTAAATCAGCCGTGACAAAGGCGGAAAGACACTGGAACTCACTGGGTGGAGCTGAATGTGCTGAAGTTAATCAGGGCAGGTGTTATGTTAAGACACATGTTCTCTGAACCCCTGGTGCTTTTAAAACCTTTCCTGACTTTCCCAGGTTACATGGGTGTTTTGCAAGTACCTCTAATACAGCATTAGTGCCGGTAGTCCCAGGAGTGCTTGGTCTGCTCTCCACTAGCCATGCCAGCTAAAGTAGGTTGAAAGGATACAGTGAGTGTGTGGGGTTTTGGGTTACCTGTGAGCAGGTCAGTCTGGTGTTAAAAGAGACACAAGGCATAGTAAGGAATCGATACTCAGCTGGTGTAAATGACTGTATAGAAGTAGCAGGAGATGTTGATTTATAGACCTGAAGGTCTGGTGTGCTCATCTTTTTAATTAGCATCTGAAGTGCCTGGAAGCCCTCCTTGGATCAACATGTAATGACATTCCAGGTGCTCTGGAAACACAGCACGAGGCTGCAGGTCCCAGAGCACTTGCAGGCTGCAGGGCAATTGCTGGAATTGGAAAAACCACTGCTGGAATCTCATCTGCTCACAGTTACTCTGCTAACATGGAGTGCAGCTTGGATGACTGCCCTCAGTATCACCCAGGTAAATCTTAGGACCAATACTTCCAAACACTAACCTGCCAGCTGTGCTCACCTAAACACAGGTTTAGAGCCTCTGTGCTATATCAGCTCCAGCTGCAGTTGTCATGTAGGGCTGTGTTGTGCTCAGAATCACAAACAGTTTTGCTACCTGACCAGGACAAAGAGCAGATTGGTGTCAGACACAGGAGCAGAAATAACATTTCAGGCTTGCATCCTGCCTGCTGCATCTGTGCTTGGTCTGTGCTTCATCTGCACTTCCCGGCACAGCATTCCGAAATAGAAACAGTTCTAACAGAGAAGGAAGGGTTTGTGGTTCCTCTGCTTGGCAGGCAACTTGATAGAAACGCAGGGAGGACAAGAAAGAGGAGTCATGTTCACCTAAATGTGAATGAGATGCTTTTATGGGCTTCTTTCCCTTTGCATGCACTGGAAGCAAGGGGTAATAAATCGGAGGGCTTTCATGTCTCGCTGACATTGCTAAAACATCACATTTCACAGACTGCCATAAATGAGCTCTTCCAAGAGACACAGCTGGACTCTGGGAATATGGAAGCAAAGTGATTACCGGAAGCCATCAGCTGGTACTGGAAGGACTGCAGGAAAGTCAATAACTTATTAGCACTAGTTTCTGAGTTATCTGGTTTCCTAAAGAGATGCCCTTCCCACTGCTCAGGTAAATGGTTTTGTTGTGCAAAGCCATAGGTTGTCATCCCCTTTCGAGTTCCCTGCTCAAAGTGCTGGTGTTTGTAACAGAGTGAGAATAGGTCTAAGAAATGCCAAAGGCAACACAGTCATAGCTCAGGGTTTGGTTAAAAGTTGCTGCTTTTTGCCCTCTCTGTGCTGCTTGGAAATTAGATCTTGTTCCAGAGGTACCAGGGAAGACCAAGAGCACTGCTTAAAGGAGCTGCCGGCAGGGCTGTCCTCTTCAGTGCCTCTGAATTTCTCTGGTAATGATCCTTGTGAGAGTGAAGGGGGTACCTAAAATACAGCAATACCCCGTCTGCATGCTGCTCTGAACAGAGCCAGGTACTGCTGTACCTGTGGCAAAGAGATTTTGGCACTGTTCCTGAGGAGTCTTACACTGATGCTGTGCTTCAGGTTTAAGAATGGGTGATGCTGTCAACAAGAATATCTGGATAATCAGAGGGGGTCTTAGGAGGTGATGTCCAAGGCAAGGGAAAACTCAAACCCATGCTTTGTCTTCATGTCTTCTATGGTATGGATTGCAATCCACTGATGCTCTTTCTGGCTTGGGACTGTTGAAGCACCACTTCTGACAGAGCTGTTTGATAAGGGTTCTTGGTGTCTGAATGTGCTTTGAAGATAGTAAGAAATAGTTGAAGGAAGTGAACAATCTCCAAAATGAAGATCCAAGGCAGATAGAGATAATCCCTGTGTGCTTAAAGCCTGAGAAGAAACCATGTGTTCTGATGGCAAAATAGCAGGGAGGAATGTAACATTCGTTGTCGTTTTGCGGTGAAGTCTCTGCATTTGATCATGATGGGGTGGGTACCAGATGTGCAAGGAAGAAAAGCTATTTACCCATTCAGACTTGAGGGAGAAGAGGTGCTGTCCCATCCTTCCCAGAGCCTTCTGACACGTTGTGTAGATGGTTTGGATGCTCTGGAAAACTCTAAGAAGCTGTACAATGGTAGCAGGTAAGAAAAGAGGAGCTTGATCCTGGGATACTGAGTTTCACAAGGGCAGTTCTCCTTTCCTTCTGTCCTCCTTCACATACACTAAATTAATTTACTTACTTAATGGACCATAATATCTCTATCACCAGTGAAGCAGAATGTATACAGCTTTTCATATACATTTCTTGCACCATTAAACTAGTCTCCCTATGACAGAACCTATGAATAAGTTCCAATGGGTAACCTGGAATGTTTTAGGGCACAGCTTCTGTAATAAATGTGTATCTGTGCTTGGCAACTCCTTAATATGCAACCCAATGAAAGAATGTAGACTTAGACTGCAGTGGTGATGAGGAGGTGCTGGTATCTAACACTCTTGCTTTGTGATGGGATGGGAGAGCGTGTTGTTCAGAACCTTTTGGTCCTGTGGGTCACTGTGACTTGTGAGATCAATCAGGTTATGTAGTGGAGGAGGCTTGTCCAGAGCAGTGCGTGTTTGTAGGAGCAGCTTTGCTGCATTCCCAGCTGCTTTGAAACCTCTGAATGATCCTGGCCAGATCTGACACGGGCTTCCCACTGCGTTTGAAACTTGCATGTACCCAGGCTGTGTCCCCCGTGGCTGGGGTGACCTCCCAACAGCATCCCTTCTCCTCCCCATCCCACATCAGCAGATTATAAAGTAGGGGCAGGAGGCTGGAGAGAAAAAGCTGTTTAACAAAATTTGTTTAAACCTTGAACATCTCTGCTGCTGTTCCTCTGTACTGAGTACACATGACAGGGTAATTTATGTCCTGAAACTACAATCCATATGAATTAGCCTGGCACAAATACATCACTTCACAATAATACACACAAGATGCTTCAAGGAGTGATAGCAGCAGCCCTTTCCTATATGTTCTGCTTTACCTGCTGACTAATTATCTAATTATTTTCCTGTAATGATATAAAAGGATTTTTATTCTCCCGTCTCCCCACTCCTATAATGCAACAAGTGCTGCTTGGGAGCTGTGGTGTAAAACCAAGCCCAGAAATAGCACTAGTGGATTGACTCCTGTGCTGGCACACGTGTGCATCCTGGGGAGAGTACCCTACCCAAGGTGAGGTCTTAAAGGGTTGTCCATGTGTGGAAATGGGGTGTCGGCTGCTGTGATGTGTACTTTGGGATAACTTCCTTCTCCTTCATATCAGGAAGGAGAAGCTTTCCATTTACTGCAAGGTGAGATCTTAAATGTGAGTGGTTACTGTGGGACCATTTGGGTTTCACATGCTCACTTACTTTGGTTATAGCTTGTGCTCCTCTACCTGTACTTCAAATAGGTGACCTTTGTTGCTATGTGGTTTGTTTGCAGTCAGAATTCCTTATCAAAGCTGCCTTCCTCCCCTGTGTTTTGCATCAGCAGTGGAGCTGCTAATGAGTGGGGAAAGCCCTCGGCTGGATCACCTCTGTTCACCTCCCCTGGCTCACTGGCCAGCCTCTTCAGCTCTGAGGCACGTGGTGGTAGGAGCTCTCTCCCCAGCCCATGTGCAGGACCCTGCTTGATCCTGTTTCCCTGCCTGGTGTTACCATAGTAATAAGTAATGATTAAGAAACCTTTGAATTCTGTTTAATAATGCAGAGTCCTTGCAGAGCTAATGATGAGAAGGGGCTGGGTGAGCACCCCAGTGCTTGGGTTGTTTCCTTTGCCCATAGCATGGAGGGGGCAAAACTCCAGCCAGAAACCTTGGAGGAGGAAGTGTCAGTGCTGCTCCAGGCCATACCTGCTGTTTGCTTGGCTTGAGGTGAGCTGTTTGTGAGCATTTTTGAAGTGCTTCAGAGATGGTTAGTGGAGAGGGGCACAGCTCTTCCATCTGCAAATGAAATGGAGCCCCTTTTCCCAAGGATGTGACTTGGTCCAGTGCCTTCAGAAGCCATAGTTGTATACAGTGAAGGTGTGCTTAAATGCTTTGCAGTATCGGAGCCTCCTTGTGTGGTAATTCTAATTAGAGATGAATTGCAGTATGATTTCACCAGGCTTCTTTGCTTAGTGGCTCTTCCACATAAGTTATCAGCAGCTTTCTTACTCCTTTTCTCCCTTCTTCATAGCTGTCATGAGAGAGCTGTGGTCATGCTGATGCATCTTGTATGATGCTGCCAATTTATTACCTCCCCAAGATGTAATAAACATCAGCCAAATGCTGCCCAGTTTGAGGATGAAGAACTCACCAGTGCGTGAGGGGCTGCAAGGGAAAGGGGAAAACAACTCGCACAGGTTTTTCATCAATTGTTTAACCTTGTGGCCTTACAGCAATAATGGAGTGAGAAATGAGTTCTGTTCTCCTTGTGCTCCATGGTGCAGTGACCTTGCTGGATAATTACCTTCAGGTTGTCACAGCCACCTCAAGTACACTAAGGGGGGGAAGAAAAACTATGTTAGATGCCACTTAGGTGTACTGGGAGACAAAGCATGAGCAGTGAAATCATGTCTGAATAACCTGCTGACACCATTAATAAAACCTCATATGGAAGCAGAACAAGGCGATCAGTTTGCTCTGTCCTTACCCCCTTTACTTGTGGTATTACTGATTTCTGCTGTTAAGAGCTTTTTGCTGTGCTTGGATATGAGGGTCCCATTTTCATGGCAGCCTTACATTCCGAGAAGTCTGGCAGACAAAAGGAAAACTGAGGGCTGGAGGCACAGCAGGACCTTTCCAAAGCTGGAGAGAAGGTGCAGAGCGGAACTGGGAGCTTTAGGCTAAGCACCCAGGGTGTGAGATTGTGATGATGTGAGAGCTCATTCAGGCAGTAACTGATTCCCATTTAGCCCACTCGCTGCTCTGGACTGGCTTGATGAATTTGATGTTTCTGCAGCAGTTTTGCAGGGCTCATCCATCCACAGTGATGAAGAAAAGCCCATGGGAGAGGTGTTGATGGACCAACTCTTATTTAATTTTGCTTGATTTTGCCGTAAGGTCCTGGGCAACTTTATGTGATTGAAATACAAAATCCATAACAACAATAAAAAGCAGTCAGCCTATCAAGTAACGTGCATAAACTTAACCAACCACACTGAAGCCTTTCAGTGACACAAAGTTAATAAGAAAATACATTGTCATGAGATGAGTTGCCTTTCATTGTGAATCTAAGTACATTAACACATGTACAACCTCAAATCAATTGTGCATCTCCTGGCTGTGTGGGTTTCTAATTGAGATTTGAACTCCTACATACTATTAGCATCCAAATCAGAAATAGCGGGAAGAATAATAGGAGTGATCTTAACCTACTGAACTACAGTAACAATACTGCAGCCAGAAAGGGATGATCCTCTAAGAACGATGGCAGTTTAATAGAGAACAGAAGAACATGCTTGGCCTGCCTGGGTGTTTGTGCTATATTATAAGCTATGTGAGCACCTCTTCTTGTACTCCATTGATGCTCTGTGCAAATACCTCAGCACTGAAACAAGCATGAAAGAAAATGACTTGGAATTGAGACTGACTAACCCTCACTGGTTTCATTTCAGTGGCGCTGCTGCTAAGCTGGGGTTCTCTGCTCTTTTCTATTTCATTATGTACAGTTTTAATTCAAAAAGACAACCAGTCCAGCTAATAATTTGCTTGATAATGTATCAAAGCCTCTAGTACAACAGGGATGAATTATGCTCCTCCAATAGTCATGAATTACTGATGAAATCTCTTCAGCCTAGCTTACTGAGCTGGATGTCAGGGTCAGGCCCTCTGTTTTCTCCACTGATGTGCTGAGTGGGGAACTGTGTCTTCCTGAAACCTTCATTTTAAGTGTCACGTTCTTCCAAACCTCACTGCTACTCCTGCCCATGAGGGACGGAGGGAGATAATGTAAAAGAAGCTCCTTATTGTGTGTGCAAGGCTTGACAACTATTAAGAGCTTATTGTGTTTAGCTGTTGCTTTCAAATGAGGCCGCGAGACTGAGCTGGCTCCAGCCAGGATTTTCCCATCAACCTTACACCATTATCTTGGATTTCTAATGACACGTCCATTCCTTTGCTCCTGATGGTGCACTTTAGCCAGGGAAGAGCATTATCATTCTTATTTTATTACTGTTGACAGCATGAGATTTGTCAGCCACCTGAAACCACTGTTTGGCTGATCACTTGGTAAGTTATTGAGTTATTGTGAATTATGGGGTTCTTTCCTTCTACTCCTAGCAGATAGAAGTGCATTTCCTTGAAGCTAATCTTGATGTAAAAATCAAATCCTGTCTCCAGCTATAATGTGTGATGTGATCCAAGCCCGGGCTGACATAGAGGAGCCTTCCTGAGAACAGCAGCCCTCAGTGCCAGGTTTGGGGTCTGATTCTCTTCTCTTTGGGGGCTGAACTCAGCCCAGTCACAACTTGCCAGTGAATTCAATGGGCCCAGTTAGAGAGGGTTGTATAAAGGAGTTGAGTTCCTGGAGTCACTTGTGGAATATTGGTTTGGCAATCTCAATGCCGGCTTTTGTAACAGTGACAGCCCAATAGAGAGCTTCTGCTCCATGCAAGTATTTGTCCACAATCCCTTTCTGTAGGGCTGAGGTACAATTGTACATAATTATTTACAAGGGTATAAAACCCTCCTGTGGTGCTTAATGCAATATACCTCTACAATCATCTCTTGCTTTGTTTTCTTATCAGGATTGGATATTAGGACTGGCAAATAAACTTGCTCTCTCTTCCCCTTATTTGTTGGCACAGTTGGATTGAAGTGAGGTTTGGTTGTTGGGGTTTTTTTAAATAAATAAGTTTAAATTGCATTTTATTTTCCTGCCAGCTGCTCCCTCGGAGGCAGATTGGGAGATCACTTATCACAGCAGTGAAGGAATCTCATTCTTCAATATAATTTATGGTAATTCCGTATTCTCTGCCCAAGAAGCAAACAGTGCTGGCCACTTTCCAGAAGTGAGCTTAGAACAACAGCAGAAACCTCCCAAACCAGCAACACCAGTGCAGTACAGCAGCAAGGCCTCCTCGTCTTGCAGGGAGGCAGAAGCTGTGCCAAAGGTGGGAGTGCAGCGCTTGTGTGCTCTCAGAGGAAAGTCCTGTGGCAAGCTCTGGAATTGACTCTGTGAAGGGAAATAACAACTGAGTCCTGACTGTTTGTGTCTGTCTTTTATGGGGGATTATGGCTTTTGGGATTATGTTGTCTGGGTTCTACCCAACTCCAGTGCAACAGCAGCTTTTCATTGGACTTCATTGACCATAGTCCAAATGTCAGATTCATCCCTGTGTCTATCACTGCTTTTGTCTCTTAAACCTGCTCAGATTATGTGGTACCAGTGGGGCTTCTTGGATTGCAGTCAGGGCAGCGCCATTTGGCAGGGGAGGCCAAGACCCTGAGCACTTTCTGATGTCATTTACTGAAGTGTGGCATTTAGTGAGCACTTCCATGTGTTTAAATAATTAGAATAGATGGCATGGCTAAGTCAGACAGTGGGGGGAGGAACCCGAAGAGGCTGCACCGCTTGGTCTCTTCATTTAAGAACTCGGTAACTAAATCTCACTTCACATCTACCAGGAATGCGAATAGTGCAATTAATTGGCAGTAATTTAGAAGTCCTCCATTTCCAAAGCCCCAGGACATGCAGATTGGGAGCAGTGCACCTCTAGATGTCAGCAACAGTTCTGCACAAGGCCTGAGATGCAAACAAGTGGGGAAAGGGTTTTGCTTACTTTTCCTGTGTTATTTATGGCTTCTTGTCCCACTGTGACAGCCCGTCATTGTATGTGGCATTAAGAATTCCTTCCCAAAGCTGGTCACATTGATTTCTTCCCTTTCCATTAATGCACGAAACAAGAAATGATTGTATTATTTTCAGCGCAAAGTGGACCCTGGATCCAGTGACTCTTTAAGCCATAGCACAAACACTTGAAGCTCTCGGGGAACACAAGAGCATGAAAGGGGCCACTTGGCAGGTCACAGCTTTTTCTTTTTTGCTTGTTTACCGAATAACTGCAATTTCTGACTTTTTTCCCTTATGTTTCTACAATCACTGTTGTCCTTCACAGTGTCCATGATTTTCCATATTAGAGTTGAGACCCCTATTCTCCAAATGACAAGTTCCAATAAGGTAAAGGTCACATCCTGCATTTCTGTGCAGTTTAGGGCTGTGCTGTTCTAGTTCTGTGCTAGCTGGAAGGAGCAATAGCTCCTGACTCCACAGTGCTCTTTCTGCAGAAGCAGCAAGTGCCTTTGAACATGCATGGGTTGCACAGGGTAATGCATAACAGGAGGTACAGAGCAATACTTCAATAGCAGAAGTTGAGCAATAGATGTGGTAGTTGGTGTGTTACCAAATCTGTTTAAATGTGGGTATGTAAAATACTGTGATTGAGACACAAAGCAGGTACAAGGCTCTGCATGACTTTGGCCAAGTGACTTGCCTTGTTGGCAAATGGAGCAATACCACCCCTTTTTGTCTATTTAGTTTGCAAGCTTCTTGGGACAGACTTGCCTGTTGCGTGTATGCGCTGCACAGTGGGGTCCTGGAATTGTTCATCCTCGTTTGGAGCTGCTCTGTTATAAATAACAGTGGTAGGTGAATTGGCCAAGGGCCTGTGAGAGCCTATTGCTTTGATGTTTGGAGTGGGAGCTTGCTCTGTGCAAGATGCTTTCCTGGAGGCTATGCAAGTCAGTGCAGTTAATGTTCTTTCTTTGTGTTAGCAAAGGCAGGATCTGCCCACACTGCTGGGTAGCGCTCAGGGATCTGCATAGACTCTACCACATTCTGTGACATTTGCAAAAGACTTGATTGTTTGCACCTCTGAGCATTTAGGCCTATAAATATTTATTAACCTTCTCTCAGACATGTATCGCAGCTAAGACAGCAATGACCTTCCCTATGGCTGTGACTGGGGAAGAGGGGAACCCCTTCCATGAAGGAGCTGGAAAGGCACAGGACTCAGCCCCTGGTACTTCAGCAGCATGCTGTGGAGCAGAAGAGAGCCAGAGGAAACAGCAAGGGTCAGAAAATGGGAGATGAGGGACTGCTGAGAGCAGGAATAGTTCTGAGCTCAGATGGCAGCACACCCAGGCTGAAACACGCTTGCAGAGCTCTGCCACTTCAGGATTGTGTGGGCTTTGAATTGCTTTCCAGTGCCTCTTCATTAGGGTAGATTGTCTTCACAGCTTTTAGAGGAAGGGATAAACTCTGTTCACCTGTATAAGAAGTGCTTTGAGTAGCTGTTGTTGCTAACTAATGCTGTTGTTTCTTTAGTTTCAGCTACTGAAAATCCTTATTTTAAGCCTCCTGGATGGCTGCAAGGGATTATTTCCTTTGCCTGAAATAAACAGGTTTTGATGGTAAAACGAAAGATTAGTGCGTGTTTCCACTAGTGGTGGAACACATGGACTACCAAGACAGGGATGGTCCAGGTGCCATGTAAAGCACTTGCACAAAGAATGATGTCCTGGCTGCTGGTGGCGGGCAGGCGGTAGAGAGGAAGCCCAGAGCCACTGAGGAGCTGTGTTTAAACCTGTCCTGTGAGGATCTCAGTCAGTCAGTGGATTGACTGGGGAAGTGGTGGACAGGGCAAAAGAAATGTTCTTACATGTAGAGAAAAGGTAAATTAACCCAGGTGCTGGAGGGAAATACTTATTAACTTCTCAGCATAGCAGTCAGCATCCTTCCATCTGGTGTGCCCCGAGTTAAAACATCAGATGTGCCAAATTAGGCTAAAAGAAGTATTCCCCTTTGCTTTAGGGGAGCAAAGATCTTGCAGAATGACATATACAGAGGAAACAGGAAGCCTTCTCACAAGGTAACTATCGATTATTTAATAAGATGATAAGCAACAGGCTACAGAATAGGTGCACATCTGGGCTGCTTCAGCCTGAGCTGGCTGCTCTTTCTCAAAGCAGGCACAGGACTGCAGCCTCGGAGCCTGGTCCCGGGAGAGCACCTTTGGATCAGGCACACTGCAATAGAAGGTCGCGTGTTCCATGGCTGGCAAACCCTGTTGAGCTGTTAACAGGTTTCAGTAGGAACAGCTATTTCTCAACCCTGTGTTGAGCTATGGGTCTGTTTCTGTTGACACCGTTTCTAGGGCTCTGTAGTAACACATTTATTTGCCTCTTCCTGTTCTAACCATGCTCTGTGCTCCAGGGTTTCAGTGGTGCTAAATCACACAGGCCCAGTTCTTTGTACCTTCACAACAGCTCCCACATAACCTGCTTATGTAGTACATAAGCAGCAACTTGGGAATAATACTGCTTTAGAAAACCTAAATACATGAAGAATAGCACATACCATAGAGCTGAGGTTGTTGCAATGTCTTTGTTATTGCTGTGACCGGGATTGCATTGCCCGGGATGCATCCAGATGTCTGTGTGATGTTCATGTTCTGTCCATTTAACCAAAATGCTGCAGTTATAAATGCTCAATGTCAGTGGTTTGTCCTGGCATGAATTGTGGCTGCAGGTTGAAGGCAAGAGGAGGATCATTTTGAACCTGGACCCAAGAAAAAGTGCGTTTGTCTTTGGTGACACTGCAGTGGTGGCCAGTAACTCCCATGTATAATCCAGTACGAGCTTGTGCTGCTTGGGACTGCTCCCTTGAATGAGTTTCCTGCTGTTGGTTACCTGAACCTTGAACTTCAGTTGAGGGGAAGGAATTGGAACAGAATTGCACCAAAAACATAAGACGAATCTCAAAAGATCCAGACAACACACAGCTAATGGAGACTGCAGAAACATTTTGATGCTCATATGCTAATTGCATCCCACTCCCTTCCACACTGCAATCACCTCATTGTTTTTGTGCTCTGTGTTTTTGAAAAGATTTCAGTGAAGCCTCTTTAATGAGGCAGCCACAGAATGAAAGAGGTATGTTATGGATGGAAATTTCTTGTGGTGCTCCATGTTAATTCTTCTTTGATTTCATCTTAGCAAACTTGTTCACTTTACAGGCAGAAACCAAAATTGGTTTAATTGAGAGACCAGTGAGTTCCAAACTGGCATCCTTGAGACAAGCTGATCTCCTTCTGTTGTGTTGGCTGAGCCATCGGTCAGGGAGCCTCGGTGGGTACCGCTGTGTTCTGAGCTGCTCCTCTCCCTCCTGGGATGCAGGAGGGGTGTTCCTCTCCCTCAGAACAGCTTAAGGGTGATGCTCTGGCAAACCCACAGCTCCTGGGAGATGCTGCTTGTCCTGTAGCAAGTACTGTGCAGGTGTTGCTGCTGGATAGTGCAGCTTTGCATCACCGTAGTATAGAGCCCAAGCCTGACTTATAGGTTATTGGTATATTCCTTCGGTGCTTTGGTTCTGTGGGGGCTGCTGGAGTGCAGAGAGCTGCTGTGAGAACTGGTGTGGCTGCACATGTGCCTTAGGGAGTCCTTAGTGCCATTAATTATGATGTCTATAGGCTCTTTCTCAGTTCTTTGCATATGCAGACAGTAACCCTGTGGGCAGCAGCAGCATAAATGTCTTTTCTTTTTTGTCTTCTTAATGTGGTGCTGCAATTACAAAAATTAATAAATGAGAAGAAGATGAGGCTGTTGCCAGGGAAGGATGCGCTGAGGTGGCCTCTGTTTTGTTGCTATTAGGAGAGAATTCACATATGAACTGTGCCATGTGTAAGCATAGCGTGGTAAAGATGATTTAGCTGGAATAGGAGTGGCCCTAAATCTCTAGCAGAGGCATGACAAGAACCCCAACACTCCCAGAACTGCAGTAGAGTTGGAACAGCTCTCACCATTCTATGTCATTTATAACATCAGCTGATACAATTGAAAGGACAAGTCTTACAGCAATGAAATGTAGAAGACACCTGGAATCTTGTCAGATCTCCAGACCAAAATGTTTTCCCAGTGAGTAGCTGCAGTTTCTGCCTCGAGGCTGGATTCACATCGGAACATGGTTTTTCCTAATTTTAGCACATGCATCTTGGGAAATGATGCCACAGAGTCTGTGGGAGTCTGAGATTTTTAGGGCCAGGATGAACTACGAGATCATCTCCTCTGACAGCAGCATAATGCAGCATTCAGCAGGTACTGTACCAGGTTTGGTGTCTGGAGCCCTGGCCAGCAAATCCTTCACTGTGCAGGCAGTGATTTAGACTTCACATGAGCACAGGTCAGCCATGTTTTGAGCTGAGGGGTCCAAGAGTCCAGTCCTCGCTCTTTCCCAAAGCCTTTGGGATGCAGTTATCTGTTGGAATGAATGTAGCACTTCTGCTGTGTAACAGACAGGTAGAAAGGTGACGAGAAGTCCAGGGGAAACTGCAGTAGCCATATGAGAGCGTAGCTGCAACTCCTGGCTCACAACAATGGCCTGTTTGAAGGAAAAAACCACCCTTGAAAACACTCTGTTCTTCCCATATGAAAACAATACATTTGAGTGTGAGAAATCACATCCCACTCAGCCAAGTCAAAGCCTTCAGACTCATCAGCTGTCTGCTTGCTTCACTCCTTTTGACACTCCTAGATCCCACCCCCTCTAACATGCTCCCTGTTTTCCCTTTGGAATCATCAAAGACAGGCACTGCTGTGTTTAAAGAACATAAACTTGTGATTTGATGGCATTGTGATCAGCTGAAGACAGGGTCCTTTTGTTCCTGTTTCTTTGCTTAGACACGTGCCAAGACAAATTGAAATGTAAAAATAGGTGTCCTTGTTTAAGCACCTCTCTTTAATGAGGCTTGGCTGGAAGTGTGTTCTAGGAACTACAAGAGGGTGAAAACTGAAGGACTCCTGTGACTTCTGGCCTGGCTTTGTGTCTGATTTGTCATGTGGCTCTGACTCAGTGGCAGAACAAGGAATTCATCGCTGGTGTAGGTGTGTTCATACTCTGTCTATGAGCCCTTTCAGCCCAGCAGAGAAGATCTTGAAGATCACTTGTTACCTTCTTAGTGACTTCCAATGTATGAACACATCCAAGAGCAGTCTGTAGTCCTTACTGTAATACACATCTTGGGAGAGGGTCTTGAGCCATCCAAGAGAATACTAGTGCACAGTGGTAAGGGAGAGTCAGACCTTGGCTGGGGCTTTAAGGGCCTCTTGGTCAAATAACACCTCATGAAGTAAATAAAAGCACACGGCTTCATTCCTTGCGGTGCTGAGATTTCTCAGCAGTGTTTCAGATCAAGCCCCAGTTACTACAACAGCTTCTCCAGCACTTAACAACCAGCAAAACTGTGTCTGTGTTCCCGGAGGTGATGAAGAAAGCGGCTGCTGTTTGCTACTCGTGCAACCAAAAAACAGCCATTTCCAGTTTAACTAAACTGAAACAACACCAGTGGCTCTGTCACCAACAGGCACAAACAGCAGCACAGCCGCCTGCACTGTGGAAACGGATCAACTGACACTGATTCTTCCAGAAGGATGGCAGATAAACCCCCATGTTCTCTCGGCTCTCCGCACAAAGCTCATTGTAGTGCCATGTAAAATATTTATGCCAAATTCATTTGGAAGCTTTAACTTAACATTATCCATAAATGAGTTCAAGGAAACCTTTTCAAACAGCAGTTTAGTTTTGAGCAGGGAAGTGTTTTATTGTCCTCAGTGTTCCAGGTTGGATGCACAGCCCTCCAGGAGCAATTCACATTGCAGGGCATGGTGTTTACGTTTTGTATTCCTTGTCTGTGTGGGAAGTTGGTGTCATTTTGGTTTGTTTTCCATGTGAATCTTCAGCCTGGTAAGAGGAGAAGAAAACGAACATTCCATTCAAGTCTTGAATTGGGGAATCAGCTTTGGATTCCCAGTTCCTCTGCCATGGGCTCCCTGGGTTTCCCTGGGCAGACCTAGCTGCTTACTGAGACTCTGCTGGACTTCATTAGCAGCAGATGTTCGCATCTTTTAGAGTTCAGTTAACTGGTACTCACTGGATGTGCCTCCTGTAGCTGACAACTACCGTTATCTTTGGTTTATAGTTAGAGGAGCTGAGAGGCTCCGGGGCCCACCTACACCAGGATATTAAAGAATCCATGCAGCAAGGATGAGGATTCAGCGTTGGCTGCAGCCTTGCTGACACAGGTGATCAGGCTGTGCTGGGTGGTGTTTGGTTGGGTTTTGTTGAATAAGATGTTAACCTTTCTACTGATTCTTAAACAGTTTTGTGTTGACTTTTTACTGCACCCTGTTCTCTGCTGCGGAGTTCGATGAGCTGTTGTGGGATGACAGCCCATGGTCTTGGGTCTCTGAGGCTGCTCCAGCCTAACCAGGGCTCTGGCCTCTGCTTGCTCGGGTGTGACTGAGAATAGGTTGTGATTGCTGCAGTGGGAAGATGAGGGGAAATGAGACCTGCAAGGAACCAGGTTGTGCTTTTCCCCTGCTTATGGGAACAGCTCGGTTTGAGTGGCAGTCTCCTGCCAGCCGTGGATGTGCAGCTGGGTAATTCAGGTAGCACTAGCTGTCCTCTGTGGTGCTTTACCCTCACATAGACCGTCTTCAGGGACACAAGGTAGTGGCAGGAATCTCCATCCATGTTTGTGTATTAAAGCTTCTGTTGCTTTCTGGACAGGTCTTGGTGGTGGTTGTTGGTGCTAGAACGGGCCCTTTATTGCCCTGACTCTGCCCTAGGAAACCTTTTTAAACTGCACAAAATAATGAGCTGATTCACTGGTGGCATTTCCTTCCTTTCAATGGAAAACCTCACCTCCATCAAAGAGAGAATCAAGTTGGACCTAAAATGGCCCTTTGCTGCATCCCCCAAAACATCCTTGTGGTGAGAGGATGCTGCTGCAGTGATAAATATGCTGCTTTCATGACTTTAATAATTAAAAATGCACTTTAAAGAAATCCTTCTGCACACACTATAGAAGGTCTATTGCATTTATTGTAGCCTCTCATGGATCCTTAAGGTTTTATGGGCACTTTAATGCAGAAATAAAGATCTTTTTTATATTCAAAACCCAGATGTCTTTCAAAGTGCCATCCTATTCCACACAAGTGTAGCTATTTTCTGTTTAAGATGTTGCATCTGGACCGCGGTTTTTTGCCTTTCCTTTTCTAGAGATGTGCAGGTTTAAGGCAGAAGAAATACCACTGAAGATCAGAGTTGGATCCTCAAGTGACGCTGTGTGCTTGTTGTTACAGTCACAATGTGGATGTGGCAGATAGCCCTTTGCTTCCACTTTCCATCTGTAAAATGAGGATAGTACTGTTCTGTTCCCAAATGGCAGCTCCTAATGAAGCTCGTGGATCCTGTAGAGTGTCCAGATCACTGTGGCTTTGATTCTGGAATTATCCTGGCACTGCAGGGACAGGAGGTACCTGAGGGTATTGAAGTAGCAGATGCTACACAGCTTTGTCTGTAACTGCTTGCTTGGACTGCAGAATATCAAAGAATAAGAAAACCTAATGAATTAAAAGTCCTGTTCCTATAGCAGAATAATGTATATGCACTTATTTGAGATTCATCCGGGAAATCTCCCAAAGAAATAGCACTCGTGCATCTGGGCTGGGATATATATTTGTTTTCATTATGACTTTGTGGCAGAAAATGTCTTCCAAAGGCAATAGAGGAAGACAGTAGATGAGAAGAATGGGTGATTTTGGGGAAATGGGTTCCTCCCACCTTGCTGCTTGTATGTGTGTGCTGTCTTTTGCAAGCTCTTTCATTTATAATGAAGTTTCTTCAAGTTTGGCAGCTGAAGACAGTTCGCAACACATCAGCTGCAGTGCAGAGGCACTGTGGTGAATGCTCTAGGAAAGCACAAGGGAAGAAAAGCACCAGTTTCACTCATGAGATGGGTTTGCTAACAGACTTTGGTTACATTCCCTCTACTATGAGCAGGTTTGGTGCAAGTGGTTTGCAATGCCACAATCACCAGTGCGTGGCACCACTGTCAGGGTGCTGGGTGATGGTGACCTGCAGCCATCTTCTAACCTTCAGCTTCTTAATCCCACCCACCCAGTCCAGTTCTCCTTCCATGGGCGTTGAACTGGTTTTCAAGCACATGGCAGGTATTTATGGGGCTTCCCTTAAACTGATTCTGCCTTTGACTTTCAAAGTAGGATGGAGAAATCCCTTCAGCCCACTACTGTGATAGTGGGAGTTCAGAGAGGATCGTAAGCTGGATTGCTGGAGGAAGCAATAAATCAAAGCAGGTAGTTAAAATGATGGAGAAATTAAAAGAGACTTCTTTATTACTAGAAACTCTTAAGTTTTCAGCAAGCGAATTGGGAATAAGGAATGCAATGTGCTGTACCACAGCCCTTAAGAAAAGGATGTAGATGAAATCCCTCCTGAGCAAAATAATGAGGTTAATAAGGATAGCTGTGCCTCCCCAGTTAGGGGACATGAGGGGCCAGCCTGTTACAGTCTTGGTAGAAGACACTGTGATGTCCAGTTGGGATGTTCTAATGGTTTGAAAGTCTAATAAATAGCATATAAAAATATCTGTAATAAATAAAATACATGCTAATGCATGGAGAGGGTTTTGCAGGAAACTCATGTACGAAGCTACATGTAGAGGAATCCATTGCCTAAAAAGAGACAAAACTCTGATCTACAGTGTGGTTATAGCTGTGGAATTGTGTGCCCTTTCCTTCCTCAACTTAGATGTATTTTTTGTCTTAATATTCACTAATATATTCAAAGCTAACATTGCTTTGCAAAACTGATGTGCCACTGCTGCCTTCAGTCACTGTGAGGAGCGGGGGGGGGTTATTTTTATAACTGCCAGCAGGGTATGATAGTGAGATTTGTATTTATTTCACCTGAAGGGGCATTGCAGAATGATGAGGCACAGCTCAGTGAAGAGCTGAGCTGACCTTCATTTCCCTGCAGCCCGGAACGGAGGTTCTGTTACCACTGTACTGTCTACAGGACAGGAAGGGTCTTGCTGTGCTAATTGCCTCCAATCCCATTAAGAAATGACTTCTACTGAAGTCGTGCCTGTTTTGAACGGTTCTGGGAAACATTAAAAGGTTTCAGGGGAAGCAGTTTATTATTCCTATCACCCTGTTGGAAGAGGACCCTTTGACAGTTGGTTTGCTGGTTGGGGACCTCTCCTTCTGAGCCATACCCCAAAGTGGGTGACCCTGGCACCCAGCACAGCCCAAGCCAACGTTTGTCATCCTAATACTGGAGACCATCACTGTCCCATACCAAGCTTTAGAAACACTCCAGCCTCCATTTCTGGTGCACTTTAATGGTGATGGGCCTATTAAAATTACCACTTTAGCTCCCTCAAAATACATGATGATGGTTGTATCCTTTGAATGTAAGTAGCTTTGTTCCTCATGTCACTGTCACAATCTCTATGCTAGATGCATACAAGAAAACAGCAATATAGCCAAAAGCTACAATCACTTTCTGCAGATATTTCCTCTTCTTTCTTGCACTTCTGATGTATCAGATTACCTTATCAGAGCCACTGGTTGAATTATAATATCATTTATTATAGCCTATCAATCAGATTCCATCATGTGCAATCCCTATTACGCATAATGTGCCTTTCCTTCAGCAAATGCTATAGAATAGGGGAAAAAATAAAGGCAGGAGAATTGCTTTTGGTGGGGGGGAGGGTTTGTCAACCAAGAGGTCTGTCCAAAACTTGACAGAAACAGCAGTGCTTTGCAGTCTGCAGGAGCTGTCTAGATATTTAAGGGGAAAAAATAAAACCCCACAACCCCAAAGAAATCTGCTCCTCAGAAGACAGATGATAAAGTGATTTATCCCCTTGGGTTGCTTTCATAGAGATTGTGGCCTCCACAATTCAACAGCTCTTTGAAATAAATGTAGGAATAGGATGTTCTGTATTACGGTACAATCAGAGATCAACGTGTCGTGCTGTGTTTGACACAGCTCTGGGGTATCGTGGCATTCCGCATCAGAGAACAGGTTTAAGTTGTCCAGTTGTGTGTTACAAGTCCAGTAATGCAGTCGGTGCATTTTGAACAGCGCAGTTCAGGCTGGGTAATAAAGTGGCTGGTGAAGGGTAAGCAGATCTGTGGTGGTGGAGGAGACAATGTGAACTGAGTGTGGTTAATGTACAGCTGGCATAGACTGAGTTGAGCTTATCAAAGAGGTTCTGCAATTAGTAAACTAGTTTTACTGGCTTGATCTGCACCTTTAAAAGCAATGTGTAACCGTAACCTGCTCTAGATAGCTGGTTTAAGACATGTACAGAATGTCACAGCTCTCTTGGTCTGTTCACTGTCAGATTCCTTTAATGAAAGGGGTTCAGTGTTTCCTTTGTCATGGATATGCTCAAAATCTCCTGGAGAGCACAGACAGCTCTTCAGTTTGTGGGAGCGGCACCACGTTGCACCCTGCAGCAGCTCATTGCGGGAGGCAGAAGCAGGGACCAGGGAAGTTCTGGGTCAGAACTGAGAAGGGAGTGAGCAGTGGAGGGTTTGTCTCTGCAGTGAGACACTCCCTTGCAGTGCAAGAAATGCAAATGCAATCACCCAGCTTTACCCTCCCCTCCAAACAAACAATCAGCAAAGTGGCTCTTAGAGGCTGACAGGTAACAGAAATGAAGAAATGAGCCTGACCCAGGCAGTAACTGATCCAAATCCCGTGCAGAATAACCCCCAGCCCTCAACCAACCAAAACTGCATCCCCACTGCCAGCAATGTGTTACCTAAGGAGAGAACTGCAGTTTGCTTTAGGCTGGATGATTTTGGCATCTTGGTGTGAATCTCACCAATGTTTTTAACAATGGTCTCTCCTTGTGTTCATTGTGACATGATAGAGAGAAACTTCAGAGCAGTGGTAAGGAAAAAGGAGTCATTATTTCTGATAAATTATGTTCCATGGTCAGGGTAATGAGTAGCTCAATCCATCCTTCCTCTCTTAGGGCTTAAGCACAAAAAGGAAAACAAGATTTCAAGCTTTTGAACATTGAATCAGTGACAGAGATAGTCCACATACATTTTAAAGTGACATTAAGGTCACTGAACATTCATTCTTAGAGACAGGGTTATACTGACATGGCAATTATTGATTTATTTGTATTTTTTTATTTAACCCAGAGCCTGTCTCTTCGTGTGTGTGTTTGTTCATATCTTATTCTGGTTTTCCCTCTTCCTTGTGCTTCAACCTAGTGCCATTTTCAGGTGATTAAGTTGTATAACCATAGAATGACCAAAGGTGTGTGGGATGTTTCACAGTGCAGCCCTTAGTGCCAGGGATGCCCCTTCCCAAACTGCAGCCTTACCTGCAGCATGTGGGGCTCTTCAGTAAATGTGCCTGCAGGTTTGTGTAGTCATGGCTAATCTCAGGGAGGGATTTGTAATTAACAGTGCCTGAGTCTTGGGGCTAGACTTAAACTGATACAAATCACTAAATCCTCATTGGAATCAGCTGGAACAGAAAGGTTTGGAATAACAGCTCCAAACAGGATGTGAAAGGCTAGAATGACCTTGGGGGCTGGAGAAAGCAAGGGCTGGGGATGTGAGGATCAGACAGGGAATGTTAAGCACAGTTACGGCTGTAGATGAGCTTTGGGCTGAGAACTGGACTCCATGTCTGATGCTACTGAGCCATCGGTGGGTACAGCACTAACCATCGCTGGCTGGCTGCTCTGAGCTCTATGGACAGGCAGTAGTTAGAGGGCTGGCTGGTGGGAAGAAGTGGGTCTCTGCTGGGGGTCTGTGCAGACCCCTGTGTCTGCTGCCTCTGTGGGCTCCACGCTGGGTGAGGGGCTTCAGCCTGGTGCTGCTTTCAGATAGGCTTCTGCTTTGAAAGTGCTAGTGTAGCACTTCATCTCCTCCTGCTGAGACACCCAGGGTGTCTATTAGCTCGATAATTGCTCACCAAAGTTCCTGTTTTCAGAGCAGTGATAGCAGTTGTTAATCACATGCTGTGCTAGGATTATGCCTCCTATGCCAATCCCATGCATTATGCTGGAAACTCGACACACACCAACCCAGGAAGTTTATTAATGCAACTACAGCAAGTCATTGAGCTTTACTTATGGTGGGCGTTAAGTGCCTGAAGATGGAAGTCACATTCAAAGACATCTAATGAGGAATCACAACAGTTTTGTGGGCAGCAAGTTCATTCTTCAGCTTTTCATCTAGGGAAGAGGATTGCAGCTGGCAGAGAAATGGGATGAAAGTGGCAGTAAAGAAGAGAGCAGCAGAGTAGCACAAAGACAATACTGGGTTGTTGATGAATTCCTGAAGCTGCATGGACTACTGGTGTTGGGCTGTGAGGGAAACTATTAACACTACATAGACTGGACAGGGTTTTCTGAAGCAGAGGACTAAATTAATGTCATTAGTGAAAGAGCAAGTGAGCTGATGCTGCAGAAACCAGGAATTACGAGAACATGCTCTAAAAATAGCATTTAAATCAGTTTGTGTCAAGCAAAGGAACAGAGTAGCTGCAGCCTGTCCATCTGCTACCAGGTGAGAAAAGAAAGCTACACAGACAAATAGCTAGCCTATTTTGTAATAGGAAAGGAAAATTCGCAGTAAATCTCCCTGTGCTTGTAGTGAAGCATCTCTCTGTTTCACCAGCATAAGATATAGGGCTCATTTCTGCCATACCTCTGCCTAAGCATAAAACCAACTTAAAATACCTGTCAGCAAAGTGATGGCATTGTGTGAGCATCTCATACTGCCTCCGAACGTATGTGTGCCATGGGATGGGCATGAGATGTTGAGGTTTTATTGCTCAGTATTGTTTATTTCAAAATCACATGTAGGGGAAAAGGGTCTGTAAAGCTCAGATGGTGAATGGGAAGGGAAACTTGCAAAAGTCTTGCATAAAAGGTATTAACAAAACCTAAGCTATGGGCAAAAGAGATTTCAGTTCTTACCTACTTACTCCCAAGGGTCGTCCCTGTTGAGAAGCCTTTCAGTGCCCAGTCCTGAACAGCTTTGCCTGGTGGGCAGGAAAATGATAAGCAGGAATATGCTAGCCAAAATGTAGTGTAGGATCTAAAGTCTCCCACTGGGAATACAAAGCTAATTTCAGAGTGGGATATGTTCACTAGACCTACCCTGGTTATGGACCTAGTCAATATATATCTGTATCTGATCTACACAGAGGTCTCTGCAATTTGGTTCATTCTGGTCTTCAACCTAAAATTTCCTGAACGATTTCCCTGCAGCCTGATGTTCTGTTCAGGTGGCTGGAATGTGCTATGGTGGGGATAGAATCTCTTGCTAAGCATCCAGGTTGTGTGGTTGGTTTGGAGATGTCAAAGAAGAGCAAGTGATTCAGGTGAGCTTAAGCCATTAGGCAAAGTTGCTTCTGAGGAAAACAAGGGGTTTCTTTCTTCATTCTGAACCCCTGAAAGTAAATCCTGAGTCGAGGAGATACAGCTGGAAAAGAAACGTGGATGTTAGTTCAGGGGTTAAACTCAGCAGCAAAGAGTTTTCCCCTTCAGTTTCCTGTGCTTGCTGTCCTTTAATCATCAACAGCACAACTCCAGCGCTACAGAGCATCTTCCCCTCACAGAGCAGCAGGGAAGCAAGCCCAGGGAAGACTTTTGTGCAGTGCACAGCAGAGCAAGGCTTCCTTCCCATCGGGCAGCCCCAGTGAGCAGCAGGATGTGTGAATGGGGCCTGGGCTCAAGGTTGCTGGCTGAACTTTCTTTTGTAAGTGTTTATCCAAAGCAAAATGCAGAGGGGAGAGGAAGGGAAGAGACAAAACAGAGCTCAACAACAGAATGACTGCTGCAGGGAAGGAGAAAGCTGCTTTTAGTGGATGATGCTGGCACAAACAAACAATTTTCTCCCCCTTTTGACTTAATTTTTCTCTGCTGACTGAATTCTTCTCTGCTTGTGTTTTGCATAATAAGGCTGCAGATCCGCTGCTGTTTCAGGCCAAACTGGGGGGCAGTTTCTCCTTTCCCTTCTCCTGCTTTTGTCTGTCAAGAGGGTTATTCAAGCCAGTTCAGATGGGCCTGGTTACGACATGGTGGACCTGGCCAGCACATCCTGGCTGCAGGAGCTGATAGGCTTTGAATGTGGTTTGGCAGCACTTGTTACAGATAACGTCTGAGGTTGGTTCTTTGGCTCTGTAACACGCAAATACAGATTTGTTCACTATCCCTGGGTTAGGAAAATCTCCTTAAGGCTGCTCTCCAAACAGAAGGGATCATTTTGAGAAACCTCTTTGCACTGTGTCTGCCTTCCTTGGATGAATGGAGATGCACCCTGCATTGTTCTTCTTCATATGGCATGGATGAGATGAGGGAAGGACTCCTGGGAGTACTTTGCATCTCCAAGTGCAATATTGTCAAGACTCCTGCTGTTTTCCCCTTTATTTCTGTGGTCACGAAGCCTTGCTGCCCAGCAGTGACCGCCTGCCTGACTCCTGCCTCCCAGGCTGCGTTGTTCAGAGAAGCAGCAGGATGCTCACATATCTTTCATGTCCTTTGCCTCAGCATGAGGTGTTCTGCAGCCAGACCTGAGCAGGTTCTGCTTTGAGCGGTTGCTGTGATTCTTGGTGAAAAAGCCTATCAGAATGTTTCAGGAGATGGGAGAGCTCTTTTCCCTCAGAGAAGGTTCTTGTATTTAGTAAACCCAGCAGGAGAGGCCGGTTCCTATGCTGGAGTCACAGAAACCAGAACCTAATTTTTTGTCTTATGCTCTGCAGCAACAGTCATCTGGAAGAAGAGCAATGAGGTCAGGTGTAAACAGGCAGCGAGTCCACAGCTGTGCCCAGCCAGCTCCGAATCCCCAGTTTGGGAATGAAGCATCAGACAACTGACGTGTGGGACTGCGGTTGTCATGTTGAGGGTGTCATTCTCAGCAGCCTTGCTGAAGGAATCAGACCCTTGTTCACCCAGAGCAGCCCTGTCCTACAACTTCAGAATAAAGAAATCAAGTAGGTACAGTGGCAGCTCAGAAGCAGGGGAAGGGCTCTTGGCAGAGGCAGTGTGACTCGGTGCTGTTGGCAGTGTTGGGTAGTGGCTGTCACTCACAGCACAAGGGTGCCTCTTCCTCTCTCTGCTAACCTTATTGCCTGGCATCCACAGAGCAGTGGTGGTTTGCCAAATGCAGGAGTTGGGGATAAACAAATTTGTTATGTAAGTTTTCAGTTGCCAGGAAATGTGATGATTTTTGACTGCTGCTGCCTGACTTGAGTAATGGATTCAGGATGGGGAAGGTGCCTACAGAAATGAGAGGCTTTCATTTATTTCAGGCCACAGTTGACATTGTAAATAAACTTACAAGGCCAAAAGCTGCAGTTAGGGGTAAATGACCGTGACTCTCTGATCTGCCCTGTAACATTGCTAGTGCTTATTTACCATTAGAACTTAAATTGTTACAGCAAACTGCTTAATAATTGCTATGTATGATGCCCTGAGTGATCTGGCTGGGATGGACAGAAGCCACCATGCATTATTCACTGGTGTCCTTTAGGACCTATCTTAGAAACCTCCCACCCTGATGCATTCATTAGCACAGGTGATGGTTCTGAGCAGCATTACTAGTTGCCTCCTTTCTTCTGCATCCTCTGGCTGAATTTCTAGCTACGGACACCCTGGACACAGCGTTTCTGTTCAGCCAGTGGTGGGACCAGATTTACCGATGGGCTCTGTCCAGGTTTCTGTGAGAACATCCCTGGGTGGGAATGAAGAACTGGAAAGGCTCTTTTCCTGCCTGGCTGTGCTGCAGTTACCAGCCAGTCCCAGTGCCTCAGTGTCTGGTGGCCGTTAAAGGCTGCTCTTCTTTTACTTTGCAATCAAAGGGAACGTTACAGGAAGTTATTTGAGTTTCTGAAGCACAGGGAGAGCAAAAAGTTGCTATCTAGATGCAAAATGATTTTATTTGTCAAAGCTCTTTTTGTTTAACTGATGCCTCATCTCGGAGGTAGTTTAAAGGGTGTAATAGTCCATAGAGCAGTTGTGCACACTTGATGCATTATATTTTTATGTACTATTTGAAAAATTACAAATGGAAGGGTTTACTTGCTTTAAAACACTTTCCACTTAACTGGCAATACAGCTACATCCGAAACAGATGATTTTGTTATGAATAACAGAAAATGAGTGAATAGTATGATGTGACTTCTCCATGAGGTTTTGAAGCTCTCCTATCCCAAAGCACTTATCAAAGCTGGTAGGAAGTAGTTTGAGTTAACGGCTAAACTCACTGGTAATGGAGTGATTGTTAAGCACGCGCTCAGATGTGATGAGGCTCATCCTGGGCTGGTTGGTCCATGTTGTACTGAAGTAGGAGAGGGATCAGCTGAAATGGAAGTGTTGAGGACTCCAGTACTGGTGCAAAATACACTGGCATAACCCTGAGAAGGCACTTGAGTGCAGCAGCAAGCGGGCTTGCAGGCTTGGGACAAAGTGAATCAGTCAGGCAGCAAAAGGGAAATTGCCACACTGCCTGACCAAGTCAACTGATGATGTTCTGGGCTTATTCTGCAAGGTGCTGGATACTTTGGAGTCCTGCCTGCCATCCACAGGAGCCAAGGGCAGACAACAGCCCTCCAGGCTCAGACACTTCATTGCGGCCCATCCAAATAGCATTTGAGAGAATCTTTAGAAACAACTTTCCTAAAGTCAGACTCTGGCTATTAATTGGAATTGATGTCAGGGAAGTTGAGCAGACTCTTTGCTTTTCCAGTGTATAATCAGTCATGTTCTGATGTATACAAACAAAATAGGGAAAATCAGAAGGTAAAAACCAATGACTAATGATCCTGTGCTGAGGCTGTGGATGCTGGTATTCTAATTCATTCCCTGCCACTCCAAGGTAACCTTCTTTCCTTTAAAGACCACTAAATCAGGAAGCTTCTTTTCTGAGGGATAAGAAAATCTTACAAGTTGGCCGTTGTTTGTTTCTCCCTTGATCTGCCTTGGTCTGAGCTGGGGCAAAATGCAATCTGAACTGTCTGGAGTTCTGCAGAACTTGGGTCTTTACTGCTGTGCTTGGCCAGGTTCCCAGGAATTAAGATTGGAGTCAGCCACAGGATTAAGGCTCATGCCAGATGAGGATCTAGGCCTTCACCTGCAGTGTTCCAGCTCTTCCATGGACTGACCATCGCAGAGCCAACCTTCAGCCTTTTGTCCAACCCAGGCAACATACCCCATGCTCAGAGTCCCTGTGTAAGCGGTGAGAGACTGGGTAGGAATTAATGGAACTGCATTGCTCTTGATGCAAACTAAGATCAGCATCAGAGTCTTGCAAAGAGCTGGCTTTGCAGTGGGCTCACAGGGCAGCCTGTGTAACAGCTCCCTGCTGTCAGGGTGTTTTCTGTGGCCCACTGTGGGCATCAGGTTAACTCTGTGCTGGTGCAAACCTCCAGTGTAGAGGCTGGAGACAGCCCCGTGCTGATGCAGCACCCATTTTAACACCAGCATGGTTTGCCTCAGCAGCTTTCTGGCCTGGTCTCTCAGTCTGATTTTACTTACAAGGGTGTGTGTGATCAGTACCGACTGATGCCTCTGGCTGTGAGGTCGATCTCGGGCTCTTGGTGTGGATCTCAGTGACAGCTCTCACGTGCTCGCTGCTTACACCACTACCCCTACAGAAATCCTCAGATCTTGACAAGCTCAAAGAACATCCGCCCTGAGCTCTGTGGGCAAACACTTGTGTGTGATGTGTGCACGCGTGTCTGCACATGCGATAGGTGGTTTGCAAAGCAAGATGCTGGGTGACGCAGCCAACTCTGAGCATCATCTGCTGGGGAGCCCTGAACAGCTTGCATTTGTTTTGGAGTGCAAATCCTCTAACTGCTCTTGTGTCAGCCCTGTAACACATCCCAGGATGCTGTGCTGCTGGAAACCAAGGCTTGCAGTGGAAGGGGCTCAGCCCAGGGCTAATGCGATTGCTGAGATAAAATGCCACATTCACGAACTCACCATGTGCAGAATAACTGCTGAGTGGCCTGGGCCGGATGCTGATGTCAGCTCCTCCAGCGCATTTCCACTCCTTCCAATGGATTATTCTAGCTTTGCACTGGAGACTGGCTTCTGGCCAAAGAGTTTTGCCTTTGGTCACATCAGACAAGTTGATTCTCGAGGACAGACGAGACCTTGCAGAGGGCAAAGCACTGCTGTAACCTGCTGCTTTTTCCACCACGTGGGAAGTCAGTGCGGTGCTGGGGCTACTGTGACCTAAGCAGAAGGTGAAGCTGTGGGGAGGTGAGTCCTGTCCCACTGAGGATATGAAGCTTCATTTTCGGTTTAATGGGGGCACATGTGACCTCCCTGAGGGGTTTTGTGTTCCGTTAGTGTGACCTCCTGAAGTGACGAGGGTTTGTATTTGCATAAAGGCCTGTGCATGCAGCCAGATGGATAGGCAGTGTTTTCACAGGCTGTGCATCCTGGGAAGCTCTGCCCTTAGCTGAGGTGCCAGGACAGAATGGGGCTTTCTTGGAAGAGTCTGTGTGCATGCCATGACCGGCTGTGATGCTCCAACCTATCAAGCTTAGACTCTTTGGGCAGAGGGAAGTGTCAGATCTCAGGAGGTATAAAGTCCTCACTAGGATATTTCTGCTGTGTGGGTGACAGGCAAACTGAGTGCAGTGTTATAAATCTGGATGAGTACGTGGTTGTTCCTCCCCATCGAGAGCTGGGTCGCTCAGGCTGCACTTCTAATGCTTCTCCAACTTCTCAGCATTAATGAGGAGCAGAAGGGTTCCTCATCAAGGATGCAGTTCCTGTTATCACGCTGGAGAGGTAGGGATGTGACACAATACAGGGCAAAAGTATAAGGACACTTGAAAGAATACATGCAGTTTGAGGGAGCTGTGTGGAGCCTGATAATAACACAGGGATTGTCATAGAATGGTTTGGGTTGAAAAGGATCTTAAGATCATCTGGTTCCAACCCCTGCCATGGGGGAGTTGTCTCTTTTCTGCTTTTGTTTAGAGCTGCCTGGA
Organism: Coracopsis vasa; assembly: GCA_026283785.1. Classification (NCBI taxonomy): domain Eukaryota; kingdom Metazoa; phylum Chordata; class Aves; order Psittaciformes; family Psittacidae; genus Coracopsis; species Coracopsis vasa. The sequence goes on from JANHGB010053669.1 coordinate 36,850, forward strand.
CAAGACCTACCACACTTCTGGCACTGCCTTACAGAGCGCTTGTTTTCCAGGCTTCTTTCTCTGGTTGTACTGGACTTGCACAGTGTCACCTCTTATGATGACAAGTTCAGGACCAGCAGTGACAGCAGCAGATCTTTTCCACCCTAATGGGTTCCTGACGTTTTTCCTGTCCTGCTGACATTCTGGGTTGCTGGGAGAAGGCTGAGCTAGGCAGCAGTGCTGAAGCAGAGGAGAATGGAGAAGGTGGAAATGGGAAGGAGCTGGGGAAGAATTCACAGACTGCTTTGGCCACTGTAAATTCTTGTGTTGCCAGAATGAAATCTTGTGTCAAAGAAGACCCTATCAGTGAACTCTGTGTGGGGTCTTTGAGGGTATGTGCTTGTAGGAAGGTTTAAGTAGTAGTTTCCTGTCCACAGCATGAACGAACGTGGTGCAATGGAGTCACAGGGCTGGGCAGGAAGATGTTTGTACTTCCAGCCAAATGTACGCAGAAGAGACCAAATAAACGATGCCCTGTGATATTTGTGCAGCCAAAGATGGTATTTGTCCACCCGAAGCCAGTTGTTCCGCACTCAGAGGACAGCAAATGTGTATAAACTTGCTCTTTAAAAGTAAGTTTTTAATTTTGGAGCTTCTTTGAAAATCTGGCCTGTATTTTCTGCTCCGAGTGGCTTCTAAATCTCCACTGAGCAGCCATACATTACAATTCATCCCTTCTAAGCTCTGCTTTGGGGAACTGAACAAGTTGAATCTCTACCCTTTAATGCATATTACTGACTGGGTAGGGTTTTCACAGTCAAGCTGCTTGAAAATAGTAAATCTGAAAGGAAAATCCATTTTTAAATCATTAAAAGTATTAAAAATGAACTTTACCTGCTGCAAACATAATCCGTTAATAAAGTGCCTTGTACTGGACAGATAATGGGGATCTTCCACTCGGGGATTAAGGGATTGTGCTAACTCGGAGCTGCTCATTTGCTGGGAAAATACGGAATTTCCTAAAATCAGAGGTAAACCATGAGGTACTAATGCAGGTACTAACACCTTTAGCAGGACACACGTCCATCTTCACAACTGCCTCTTAGAATAAGTGTGCTGAGAACTTGGCATCTCTGAGCAACAGATGATGCAACTTTTAGTTATTGTGAGTATTTGCATCAAGATAGTATCCGTGGCTCTTAAACATGGATTAGGCTCCCTGTGTTGTTGGAACATACTTAAGGTGGCTTCAGTTCAGGTTGCTGGTTTAACTTATCTTGCTCTCCTATGTTCTAAAGGAAGAAAATCCAACAAATACAGTATATAAGCGTGAGTCCCAGTTATGAGCAGTGTGTAAAGCTTGGCAGCCTTTACAGTCAATCTCTGTAGTAATTTTCTACTGTTTATTTTCACACAGGACACGAGTGGTCACCTTGTAGCTCTTGCCCAAAATAGGAACAAAGAGGCTGTGATTAGGGTTAGCATTGGGATTTCAGAGTATGCTTCTGGTGTAATAGCACAGGCAGGATGGATTTCCCAGCTGTAAGTGAACGTGGAGAAGGCTGTGGATGTTGGTGTTGTCACCCTCATCAATCTCAGCTCGCTCAAGTCGCTCTTGCAAATAGAAGTTAAATGTTGAGAATGTACCAAGCGGTGCAGACAAAACCTTGCACACCACTTCCTACAGCTGAGGAGGCTTCGTGGGGGCTGGGATGTGTCAGGTTGATTTATCACACAGCTTCTGGAGAAAATCAACACTTCTGGTGGCAGGACATAGCTTTCCCCATTGAAGAGCCATCACATTTGCCAGGACAGTAATGGGCTGGGAGACAGCCCTCGGGAGCAGGTAGGGCCACGGCTGAGAGCTGCCTGATGAAACAGGAGAAAACAGATGTGCTGTTCTCTGCTGTGGCTGCCTGCCCTCTCCTAGACATCAACAGAAAACAGACCAGCTACTCTGAATAAAACCTCATGTTGGAGGGCCTAGAGCATTTGCTTTGGGCAACTGGGCCGCAAGTCCAAATGACATCTGCCCATCATGTGTCAGCCCCGTGAGAAGCACATTTGGAATCCCTTGGAAGTCCTCACCCTTGTTACGTAGGTGGCAGCGTGGTTTGTTCCTTCTCTGATGCACCTTGAGTCCAGCCTTGTGCTCAGAGCTGTTGATCCAGCATCCTGTGACCTCTGTGCTGCTCCAGCTCCATCTCAGATGGCTCCCAAGCTGATGCAGTGCTGGTGCTTTGTAGCTGCCAGCACAGCCCCGGTCTGGGGTCTCCAAGAACTATTACCTTTCTAATAGTGATACAAGAAAAGTGCATCCAGCTCTTCTGTCGAGCCTTACCAGGGAATCGTCCTGATGATACTCATTAGACTTCTGAGGTGAATCTCCTCCCATCTATTTCCTGTTTCTTCACAAGACTCATTCTGAAGACAAGCCTTGCCATAATCCCCTCTCAAAGCGAAAGGAGTAGTAAGAGCTGCTCTATGAAAGGTGGAGGTGATAGAAACTCTACAGCCTCTTCAGAGGAAGCTTTATGTAATCAATTAACACAGGGTTAACTCTCGAGCGTGGCTGTATAATTGTGTGTGTCTGTGCTCTTGATACTTGCCTGCATTAATTATGTCTGAGTGTGGCTGAATGGAGTCTTCCCAGTGCTACACAAAGAGCATCCTCTTCACCCTGGGGGAAGACTCCAAACTGAGACGAGGAGGACCTTCCCCTGGGCGTGATGAGTGGAGCATGGGATGGTGGGATGATTGGCTTCCAGAATTGATGAATATGGAACAGGCTTTCTGGAGATTGGAGTAGAGTGTCCTGGAGGAGGATGCCACATGCTTTTAGGATGAGGGGAAGAATATAATCCTCTATACCAGCAGGTTCTTCTACAGGATGTAAATACTGTGTCATGTTGGTGTGTGTCATGTTTTGGATGTGTTTTTAACTGTGATCAGAGGAGCCTGGACTAACAGGGAGGGTACCTGGTCTCTTGTATTTCTGTCTGACTCTTGCATGCTGTTAAGTGAATTGTTTTGCCTTTTCTCCTTTTACCTTTATCTCTACACAGACTGAGATCTTTCCAAGCAAGGGCTAGTTTTTCCTGTGCTCTTAAGTACTGCCTAACACGGTATCATCAGCTGGTGACTGTCTGTGAACCTGCCTAAGATGTTATTGCATCCAAGCTGTACTGATTCACCTAAGGATTAGTCCTGTGTTTTCTTCCCTTGGAAACCAACAGTATTTAGGTTATCAGCTACTTAGAAATTAATGATCTGCAGCCACCAGTAACAGACAGTACTGTGCTATAGAATTGTGCTTCCAGAGCCTGGACTGTTATCCTCATGGGAAAACTGGATTAGATTGGTGAAAACAGTTCCCTCAGATCCCTGGTGAGCTGGCAACAGAGTAGAAGGTGAATCCAGGAGTTTTGGTGAGGACTTGGGAGCTTTCTGTTGCACTTAGCAAGTCAGCCAGCTCTTTGGAAGGATGCAGACTCTGGTGGGGTGGGAGAGACAAGAGCATCTATTCAGCCAGAGCAGCCTGCTGTGTTTTCTGGTTTCCAGCTATCCATGCTTCTGGGTACGTATGAAACCCATGGTGCCTTTATTGTCAGTAGGGATTTCCTGAGCAGCTTAAGTACTTAAGTCTCATTAAAATCTAGCAGGAATTGGGCCTTGCCAATCTCATTTATGTCTTTGAAAAATCCAAACCTTACATTCTCTCTAGGTAAGGAGTTTTTACTCCTCTTCTGGATGGGCTGTGCTGAGCAGGCTGCAGCACCAAGACTCTATGTACTTGCTACTTGGCTCTGCAGTTTCAGAGCTGATCACAGGGTACAGCTGGGCTGGTAAGTGATGCTCTAGCCCATTACTGAGGAAGGATGGTGCAAGGGCTGAGTCAGTTAAGTGATTATCCCAGGAATGCATGGGGGGATAAATGTCTCCCTTGCTCATAACCCAGCAGCTAATGTGAAGAGATACTGCCAGGCTGCTCTGCTGCTGCTGGGCTCTACTGCATTTAGATTGCAATTAGATTGTATATTAAAAAAAGGCAGAAAAAGCACAGTTCAGCTGTGCTGTAATTCATGGAAGGTGAAACTCACCCCTGTTCAGCAGTGCAAACAAAAGCCTATGCATTATTCATGGTCTTGATAACATTGACACTCTCCGTTAGGCTCCTTGGCCACCAGTTGTCTCAAGGTGAACACCTCAAACACCAGGTTTGATACCAGAGGCTGCTTTTCAGCCAGACCTCTTGTGTTTGGAGGCAGTGGAGTGTTGTGGTGCTATTTGTACTGCTGGAAGCATCAGGAAGAGCTGGATGCCTTGTGTGGCTGTGGAGCAGATGGAGGGTATGTCTGTACTGCAAGGCTACCCTTTGGATCCAGATGTCCTGAACTGCAGTCTAGACTTGATATCAAGTTGACAAGTTCCTTGAACCCCAAGTGCTTGGGATGCATTTAAATTCAGGTCTCCTATGCAGTGTGACTGGACTAGTCCCTAGGTTCCAAGTTTGTCCCAGCCAGCCAGCAGCCTTTGAAATGCAGGTCATCCTGCTTCCAGGAGTGACCTCTCCTCTTTAACTCCTGAACTTTGGACATTTACACTGGAGTCACATTTCCAAGACTTTCTTGAAAGGCCTGAGGATAGGAAACCCCCTTTTTGTTCTGTTCTTCTGAAGGCTGTTTCTCATCAAATAGTGTTATACCAGGAGCTGGAAGTAAAACATTAGTGTGTGATCAAACCTGGCAGAGGCTGTTAGATCTGGGAAATGAGCTGTTGATTTTTATCCATAGCAGTGATGGCAGAGCTGTCCTTCGAATCGCACACATCCGAGAGCTTTGCTTTGCTTGACTTTGGGTAATGTGTGCTTGCAGGTTATTGTAAAAGTCAGCAAAAAAAACCAACCCTGAAACTCCACCTTGAAGACTTTAAATGTCTCTTTTTTTGAGTGCTGTCCCAGGTGAGCAGTATGGGCATGTACCAAGCTGGGCTGATGCAAATAGCTGTGTTTCAGTGAGTGCTTTATGCTCCTTCAGCCTGCTCCGAATGCACAGGCTCCCTAGTGCAAGTCTAAGGGTTTGCACCTCTGAGGTCAGTGGGACTTGCTCTCCTCTTCCTGGTGTAAAGCATCAGTGATCACTCTTCAGTTGAGCAGGGCTCGTTTTCCTCCTCCTGGATCATTGTGGTACAACCACTTGGGCTGAGTTCCTTGCTAGGGAAGGAGTTAGGATGAACTAAAATGAATTAAGGCCTCTTTAAGTCTGAAGAGGAGGGTTTGTGTCATGGTCTAACACAGTTTAATCTACTTTAAAATTAATTTGGTTTAATTTTCCTTAGGGCCCTCATGTGGCTGTACCCTTAAACACCTAGAATAAATAACAGGTAACTCCGTTGTAAATCACCAGAAGTAATTGTGTACCTGCTTGCCCATTGTAAATGAGCAGTGACTCCAGTGGGGCTGGTTCTTTGTGTGTGTACCTGGAATAAGGAAGAGTAACTTGCTGTAAGTCAATAAAGCTAATTTTCTTTGTACTTCCCTGGCATAAACCAAGAGTAAGTCCAGGATAAGGAGCTCACATGAGAGAAATTCAAACCTAGAAGGTGCACAGTTTTGCTTCTGAAGATAATTAACCACTGGAACAAGTGAGTGGGACTGCAGTGGGCTCTGAATGCAGATGTTTCCGATCAAGTTCAGCTCACTTTCTAAAACTACTCTTGTTCAAGCAGGCATTAGTATGGAGGAGGGTCTCTGGTCTGGGATAGGCAGAGTATCATGCTAAATGAGCATATTTACTCCTTGCATACAAACCTCTTGGTTTATTAACCCTGGAAGGCCCTGGGAAGGTCAGAAGCACTTACTCGGTTTTGGAAGTGCCAGGCAAGGCTCATTGTGGTGGCTGAGGAGACAGTAAATGGGCCATGAAAGGCTGAGATAGGATTATCATATTTCTCTTGGTTCCTGCAATTGCAATAGCCATGCTCTTGCTCAGAGGGAAGAATTAGTGTGGAAAACCAAGGAATTAATTCATGCCTACCACTCCTGAATGCAAGTAACTTGCAATAACCCATTGAGGGCTCCTTAATGGCTGATTGATACAATAAACTCATTCCTTGCTTCTGCTGTTTGTCCATCTCCATAAGCCCCAAGGAGGAAAAAGCAGCTGCTATGAAAAGTAACTGCTTACAGGAATGGTGGTATATCATGTGTTACTTTTTTCTCCTTCTGACAATACAGCCTCTGGCAAATTTTCCACTCAAGTCTATAAATTCCATCTTGCAGAGCCTTGGGCTACGGATGCAGTTTGCACTAATGTGAAATATAACATAAAGAGCAAACCAGCAGAGAACATAGTTAGCCAAGTGATTAGAAACCCCATCTGATGGGGTGGCATTTCACACCCTATTGACACAGGAATTAACACCTTCCCTGGCATGCCTGGGACACTGCATTGCATCTGAAGAAGGGTTTGTCTTGACTAGGACATTGGTTTCAAATCTCCTTCTACTGCTCCTCCTTGATGTGTCTGGGGGTTTTGTTGTCCTCTCCCCTTGGGGCTCACAGGCCCAGAATCACTATTTTCTTAGTAATTTGGTTCAGCCTTGCAGTAGTTGGCTGGATTGATGGCTGTGGCTCAGAACTGAACTGCAAACTCTCGGGGGGTTTGTCTTATTTGTGTGGATAAACCCAGTGCTGCTCTCATTTGCAAGACTACAATGCCAGCTGCTCTCCAGCCTGTACCCTTCAGGAGAGTGTTTTGAAGCCTTTCTCTTTATAGCATAGTGATGGGAAGGCCCAAAGTTAAACTGAAGAGTGGAAAAGGGCTGGTTATTGTCAGATGCTGTTGATCAGAGATGGACTGGCCTCTGCTTGCATCGTGTTCATCATCTGGCCTTAACGTTGTTAAATTGGAACCAAGAAGGGGGAACAAGGCAAAGAGCTGCTTCAGAAGTGGCTTTTCTGCTGGGGATCTTTCACCTCCATGATGAGTCACAGTGGAGGAAGGATGGAGGGAGGTGAGAATGACTTCACATGCATGACTAGATCTCCCTTAGATAGGTGCCTCATCTGTAAAGTGTATTTGCAGATAAAGAAGGTCTAGAGACAATGTACATGTATTTGTGTGCATTGGCATCACACATGTCCGTACATGTCCATGCAAACAACTTAGTGTGCAATGGAAGGAAAGCTGTATCAATGCATGTATGAGCAGAGGCTGTGTGCATGCAGAAGTGTGGGAAAGCTGTCTGCTTTTACGCAGACTGGAAGGATATAGACGGTGCTTTTTGTTGTTGGCATAGATAAGCCCCAGGGAAAGCTCACCCGAACCCAGCAAGCACAGTTCACAGTGGCTGAGGATGGACTCAGGGATCCAGATGAATCTTTTCTCTGTGTGATACATACAGGATGCTTTCAGTTCTTTAGTTCAGTTTTCTTGGAATTTCGCTTCCCTTAAGGCTAGCCTTTCCCTTCTCCCATATATATTTCTCCGAATCTCTATTTCTTTGTACTTTCTCTCCCTAGTCTATTTGCCTATCCTCTTGTTCCCCCAGGGTGTATTTCTGTACCTAAGAGGGATTTTGCAGCATGCTCTGTGTTAGACACTGCAAATAATAAGTTAAAAGCACAACTAAAGCTCCCATGGAAGAAGTGGCTGGAATGGTACTCGGCATGCTTGGGAGTGGCTTCAGCAGTATTCCTGCTGAGGCCACCTCTTTAGCTGGAGACCCCTCCAGCCCCGCTACCTTCCCTTCTGTAAGAGATGCTGTTTGACAGGTCTGATCCTCGGAGTTAAAAGTTTATTCCTCCATCAGCACATTAATGAAATGAGAAATGTAGCTTGGGGAGGAAGGCTTAAGAAAAGAAAATCAAACTAAATCTATCAATTCCCTGTCCTGAATAAATGAATCCATTAGCTTGTATGTGGGGTTAGATGCCTGGCAGATAACACGTGTTCCACATAAAATCAGGGAGGAATAAACCCAGGCAGCCCTTTTCAAAGCAGCGCTGGGCTCGTGTGTCTCCTGTGTGCCGTTAGCTTTCCCATCTGAGTCCCAGTTTTCCAGTTACTGCCTGTAAAGAGAGCGCTCCTTCTCTGTGTGGCTCACGGTTAATAGAAGTGCCGATAGATGGCGCTTAGGAATGCATGGAGGTGCGACGGGGTGGGTGGGAGCGATGGGCTCTGTTGTCTTCGTGCGCTGCAAACAGCTTCCTTTATGAGCTCCCATTCTTAACAGGAAGCACAGGGGCTGTGAATGCACCTCCTCAGGCCCCCAGCCTCGCCTCTTGCTCCCCCACTTGCTCTCACTCTGGTTTTAAACAAGACAAAATCTGTGGAGATAAGCGGGGCAGGTAAAGCCGGGTCGCCGAGGAGCTGGCCTGGGTACATTGTGGGTAAATAGCTCTGTGCTGCCTGCTGTGACAGGAGTGATTTGTCTCAGGCTGGAAAAAGGTGCTGCTTCCCATGCCGAGCAGTGAGGGGCATTCATCACTTTTTGTTGTTATAGCAGGAGAGAGTGTGCTGCTCCCCCCTCGGCCCCTGCAGCCAGCCCCTGGGGACAAATGCGCTGCTCTGGGGATGGATGTGCTCAGGGGTTATTTTCACTGGTATTTTTAACGCTGTAGCTGAAGCCCTCGGTTCTGCAGCTCTGCCTCGAGCAGGGCTGGGTGGAGGAAGGCTCAAAACCCACGCCAGGAGAGGATGTGGCCATTGTCTTCGGGAAAGCCTCCCAGTGCACTTGAATCCAACACAACATCCAGCATCCTGCAGAGCATGTATGGTGAGAAAGCTTTTAGGGGTCCTCAGAGCAGAGACCTCACTGTTAGAAACAAGGGCTGCCTCCTCTCCTAGGGAGAGTCAGGTCCTGCACCAGTCAAAGCTCTCCATTTGTCATGGAACGCACAGTTCTGTCTCATTGTGATGCTGAGCTCTGTGTAACCACATACACTCTGTGTATGTATATGTACAAACATGTACATGTTTTGTCTCTTGGCTTAGGTACATGTATGAATGTTCATTCATACAGTAGGTTATTTTTGAGGGAGATCCACTGAACAGATGCATGTTTCCATTGCCCTGCAGCCCTGCTGGGGTCTGCCATGCTGGGAGAGCTATTGCGTTCCTGCTGTGCCATGAGGTGTTGGGGTTTTGCTCTTCACCTGTCCTCAGGTTTGAATTATTTGGGCACTGAAGAGCTGTATTCAGACAGCAAGAGGGAAGAGTGGCTAGCGGAGACCTTCAGCATGATACAGATGCTACATGATCCCTTCATCACTGAAGGGACGTTGCTGCAATTACTCTGCCAATCACCTGTCTCTCAGCCTGTCTGTCAGTTATTGTACAGTGAGGATTCACTGCACAGAGTAGCCGAAAGTGGCAGATACCTAAATCTTGAAGAGGCCATTTTGCATAAATCTGTGCACAAGGGAACAGAGCTGGGAGGTTGGATCCCATTTCCATGGGAGACTTCAAGCAGGCAGGTGAGGCCTTTGATGTTTTAAGTTACTGGGACATTGCAGATTGGGAACATTTTATTAGTAATGGTAGAAATTGCTTTTGTCTCACACGTCACTCCAGTGAATTTGTTCAGAGAAAGGACAATGAGGAGAAAGGGATGCGCCTTTCCTCTGCCTTCCCCCCCAGTTCAGAGCTTTGGAGCTGCAGTGCATACAATGGCAGAGATGCAGCTGCAGGCAGATAGTGTGTTGTTGGAATAAAAGTTGTTGCTGTCTGGTCCTGGTCACTGCATGGTGAAGACTGGAGGGTGCAGGTTAGGCCAGCTGGCCCTAGCGCTGCCTTGCAAGGTAGAACTGGATTCTGATTTGGGGGTTTTCTGTTCATTTTACAACACGAAGCAAATCATCCAACCTCGGCTGCCTTGTCAGTGATAGAGTGGTGGTTACTTATTGCAATTTATAATGACTTGGGGACAGGCAAAGACCATGTACAGCTCCTGAAGGCTTTTTGAAAAGCAAGAAAGGGGCCAGATCTTCTGGGGAAGCAAACTGGCACTGTTCCCTCAGCTTCAGGGAGCTCCGTTGCTTTGTACTCACTGTGGCTATGGTTCAGGGCTTCTCCGATAGCCTCAGTAATAGAGTCATTTGTCTCCCAAAATACTCATTGGCTTCACTGAAGATTTGTGGGTTCTCTTCATTATTAGTATCATTAATTCTTATTTAGACAGAATTTATGATCCTGTCCAATGAAGCTTCTCCAAAGTGGTATCCTGAAAGTGCACTTAGGAGCTTGTGGAGGACAGTCCGGTGGTGAGCGTGTGCCCTGCTCCAGGCTGCCTCTGACCTGGGCTGAAGCTGGAGGTCCATGGCCAGGTTCCTTTGGGGATGGTACTAGTGAAAACTGAAGGCAGGTGACACTACACATGATGTGAGCATGTAGATGGGATTTAAGCTGCCTGAATATCACTCCAAGTAATACAAGGTTTTGGGTATCAGTTTCCTATTGCCTTCTTCCTTTGAGGGTATGTGGAGAAATGCTGTGCAGGTATAGATTGCTCAGATCTAACAGTGAAAGAACAGTGTTGCTGTCCTGGATGATTTTTTGCCCTCTTAAACACAGCTTTTTCCCTATAGACATAAATCATGTTGCTCTTGTAGCAGCTCCTAGTCTAAGAGAGGCCCTCTCCCTGCTGAGCCCAGCTGGGGCAAGAGGCTGTGGGCAGTAGGGTTGAGGGCAGGCACCTGCATGTGCTCATACCTCACCCTTCCTTTGCCAAAAATCAATAGTTCTGTCTCCTTGCAGAGCTGGGGGCTGCTGGAGGCGAGGAACTGGACGTAGCTCTGGTCTTTGTTGGGACCGCAGCCCCGGAGGATGCGGATCCAAACCCTGCAGTTGCGTGGAGCTGGCTCGATTGCTGGGAACCCTCCTGCCGCTTTGGGGTTTTCTTACATTCATTCTTCCGCTTAGGCTCTTCGTTATCCCTGCCACTTGCTGGGACTGACAGCTGCTAACAAACACCGAGGGATTCCACGCAGCTTTGCAGGCTCTCTGAGTGCCTCAGGCAAAGCCTGGAACGCACACAACATGAAAATAATCTGTGCTGTTCCCTCACAGGCTCGCACCCTCCTTCCCCGTGGGGTGGGCAGCAGTAGGTGAAGCTCAGAGCCAGCGGGTGCAGGGGGTTGTGTGTTGCAAGGGCCTAGAATTTAATTTGGGGCTGTATTTTTATTCCTGCTGTGGTTATTCATTAGAGAACCTTGTAGGTCCTCATTTGGGAAGGTAACCTAGTGCACAAGGCATGGTGCAGGCTGGCTGTGCCCTCATGTTCTCAGCTTGACTTCCAAAGGAAGCAGAGCTGATGTGATCCTGGGCTACCGTGTGTATCATCAGGCACGATAAAGAGCTGAGGTATACACAATACACAAGCCTTGTGCTGTCATGCAGCTCAAAAGTGTGAGACCCTGACTGATGGCATTTCTTTGTGGCACAGTGTTTTTGTTTAGCCATGTAAAGCACTGAACCCAAGTTTCATTTCTTGGGCCTCCCAGGCATGCAGGAAGGCAGATCCTGTCTCCTTCCATCCTCAGCCTGGGAGGAGGGACCCCCAGGCTTTGATGGTGCAGTACTTGCCTGGAGCTCACTCAGATTCTTCATACTGGTTTCTGGCTCTGAGATTGTTAAAATGTGCTGGTCAGGTTTATCCTTCCTAATCCTGCATTATTCAAATGGGCTGCTCTGTCTTTCATGTTAAACAGACAAACAAAAAGCCTTAGGAAGCAAAGTCCTGATTTGCTGATTAGACCCAGCGCTGCTGGAATCTCATCCTAAAACCCATCTGAGTGCATCTGGTAGGCTCCCCTGGAGAACTGCATTAGTCTGAGCCTTGAAGGGCTGACTTGAAAAACATTTGTCATCAAGTACAGATCAAAATGACCTGAAAAACCCAAGCACAGGTCAGCTGTCTGCAGCATGACTTTGCTGAGCTGTTGTAAAAGAGACTGTTGAGAGTATTAGTGGAGGGAAGCAAAAAGAGCAGGTATGCCAGAATGTATTTTCTTCTTTCTGTTGATTAGCAGTTAAAACACTGGTGCATTCCTGACACTTGTTGGTGTTTAGCCAGGACTGAAAAGGAGTGATTTGGCCTGAAGAAAAGACAACGTTCAGGAAAAGAAAAGATTTCTTTCTTCCACACATAATCTGGAGAACATGGAGGAGACGTGAGCAGGCATGCACTGCATGCACTTCTTGTGGGTAAACAGGAAGGTCCCCTTAGTTCTTTCAGTTTTTCCTTCTCTTTCTGCAGTGAAAGGTATGTCCCAATATTAGGTCCTGTAAGAGATTAATAAGAGCTATGACACCTAAGGGACACTGTTCACTTACTGCTGCTGTGTCCTGTCCAGTTTAATATGATCCCTTTCCTGTTTCTCATCAGGCACCACCTAATGCGTATGCATCCCTGCTAGGAGCTTTTGCCTGATGCTCAGCTTAATATATTCTGTGCACAGTTTTGTCCCATTATTCCTAGTTAAACTCTCTTGGATCACCCAAAACATGAGGAATGTGCAGCAGCTCCCCACAGCACAGCATAATTAGCTACTTCAAAAACTACCTGCAAAGAGTGATGCTCTCATTATGCCGAGCAGAGGCGAATCTGGTGGGGCAGGATGTCTCTAGGAAGAAGATGCATTTCAGTGCTGGGAAAGAGCAAGAGGCACCATTGCCCTCCTGCAGTGAGCTTTATCACTGATTGCCTTGGGAGCTGGACAGCACAGGCAGTGCCCCATGATGAAAGCAAACACCTTCAAACATCCATTAGCTTATGGTCATTAAAATAAAGCTTTGTGGTTCATAGGCTGCTCTGTTCCTAGGAAGTAACTGCAAATGTTGGTTTAAAAATGCTTGCTTTGCTGTTTTGGTAGGAGTCCTCCAAAACACATGTGTGGGCACCAGTTTAACCAGCCTTGGTGCTGCAGGGGTGTAAGTAACCCATCACATTGATGCTGGCTGGAATCCGTCTCTGCCACCATAGTTAAAGCATGGATCACCAGTTCCTTCGCTGATAGAGCCCAGAGAGCTCAAAGGCGGCAGCCTGGGATTGAGAGCTGGCTCTTCGTTTTTCCCACTTTATTCATGGAATCTAGAGCTGGCCAAGCAGTTTCTGGTGTGTGCCTGTGTAATAACAGGAACACTCAATGTTTCCGCAGCATCTTTCATCTAGGATGTCTGTGTGCTCTGCAAACAACAAATAAATAAGCTTACTGTCATCCCTCTGGGGTGGGTATTATGGTATTCACTTAACGCATGTGTAAACAGAGGCACAGAAGCTTAAGATTTTCATGTTCAAAGCACTTTGAAAAAGTACCTGATAAATCCTCACGCTGGCCCTGTGCAGTGTGTATTGATCTCCTGCAAGGGCAGAGCAGTGTCACTGGCAGGACTAAGGAGTCCTGTGTGCCACTCTTGAGGTGCAACCCTAAGTAATATGGTACTGGTTGGACCCAGCTCCAGACAGCCCTTGGAGACTGCTCAGAGCCCTGTCAGGCTCCCTCTTTGAAGCTCCTTAAAAGCCCAGGCTTGGAGTCTGGAATAGTTTTCAGCAAGATTTGGAGTCAGGCTCAGATGCTGTCACTCATCACAATGGCTATTTTTGACCAACTCAAATCGCTTGCCAGCAACTCCAATCGCTAAGTAGCGAGTTACATAACTTTAATACGTGTATTTCCAGGGTATGTTACAGCTCATAAGGCTTGCAAAAGACTATCTGGGTAAAACTGTACACTGAGAACAAAGGGCTACATGTATGTACAGTGTGTGTGTGCATATCTGTGCTCACATGTGAAGTGGGGTCAGGATATGCTATGGGGTGGCTTCCTGAGGTGACAAACCAGCATCTCCCTGCTGAAGGGGGTGGATTTACATTAGTGGATGCTCCGATCCCATGAGTTTTAAAGCTCACATCCTGGAGAGCACTCAAACATTTTATTAGCCTTTAACAAGACAGAGTTATGCCGAGTTTGCTCAGCATTAATTATACTTTCTGCAGTGTTCTACCTCCACCATCAATTATTAATTAATCTCACTCTATATTTTCAGCTGCTACCTGTCCCTAATCACTTTGCTGTTAGAACTTTCTGGTCTCATGCCAGCGTGTGTTGCCAGACCAGTTGAAGACATTAGTATGAATGTAATTACCTCTTTATTGCTTGTGTAATTTTGAATCTCCTATGTAGATTACATTAGACATCCTTCATGGAGAAGGTGAATGTCTTTTTCCTGTGCACGTAGCTGTATTTCTTTCACACCATCAGTTGTCCTTGCTCTGAGACCCATGTGTCGCAGTTGTGAACCCTCTTGAGCAGTGAGCTGGATGCTGTGAGCCAGCTCAAAACAGCCATCATGTAGTTGTGCTACTGCAAAGCTCACTTCATTGAGTAAGCTGTTCTGCAAGCAGTGTACGAGCTCTCCAGCACTGCTGTGTGGCTTCCCCATGGGAGCTGCTCACCTCCAAAGGGAGGTACCGGTGCCTGCAGCTCTTGGGAGCTCTGGAGAGAAGCTTTTGCCATTTCTGGCCTTGGACATTTCCCTTCAGCCGTGGCTCTGGTTAATCAGTGATCCAGAGACACTGTTTTCATCAGGCAATTCCTGCACGTGAGGGCTCTTTCTGCCTGTCAGTTTGGGAAGCTGTCACATAACGTGGACGTGACAATGTCAAAAGGAGAGCACAAGGGGGGACAGAAGCTCCGTGCAAGCAGCTCCCTGCTCCCTGTGTTGAGGGGTTCAGGTTTATCCTGTTTCCATACTAAATTCCTCTTGCCTCTTTCATCACAATCATCACATCGAGATGCTGCCACAAGCTTCTCTCAAAGCTTATTTGTGCATGTTAAATCTTCCCTCCCAAGTGCGCCGCTCGCAGCTGTGGCTGCACTCGTGTGCTCGGGCATGTCCAGGACTGCAGGTTTCCAGGCACAGAATTAAACCCTGCCAGGAAGCAGACTTCCCAGCCAAGGCTGCCTTTCTCCTGCTTTCCGATGGCTGCTTCCCCACTGCTCAGCTACTTGTTTGTGTGGCTGAACAAATGCCTCCACAGCTGGTTGCGGTGGTCATTGCTAGGAAGGAGGCAGTTACAGAAGAGGCTGATGCTGAAGTTCCTTCCTCTCTGCAGCTGAGCACAGCTGTGCTTGTCAGATGGTGCTGGTGTGCTCGGGGTTGCAGAGCCAGCTTCAGCCTGGTGGAGCTCTGCGAAGGTCAGGCCCTGGGCTGTGATACCAAGTCCTGTCTTGATTCCCTCCTGAGAAACACGAAGGGCTGTGGTTGAAGCTGTTCAACTGCTGCCTTGTGTCAGTGCTTGTGGAGGGGGAAAGGGTGGGTTTCCTGGGGTAGAGCTGCAAAGGGGGATGTTTTTATTTGCAAGGGGAGGTGGGAGGGAGCACAGAGGTAATCCAGAGCAGTTTTATTACACAAGCAGTCACACGTCCATGGCTGAGGGCTCTGGTTTGGCTTTGGAGAGATTTGGGTTAGCTGTAAGGAAGAAATCCTTCCCTGTGAGTGTGCTGAGGCGCTGGCACAGGGTGCCCAGAGAAGCTGTGGCTGCCCCATCCCTGGCAGCGTTCAAGGCCAGGTTGGACACAGGGGCTTGGAGCAAACTATGCTAGTGGAAGGTGTCCCTGCCCATGACAGGGGCTGGAGCTGGATGGGCTTCTATGATTCAGTAACTACTTTGCAAACTAAAATCTATGCAGAGGAGATGGAAGATGTCAAGCAGCCAGTCAAGGGGAAAACATGGGGAACATCCACACTAAGATGCAATTAGTGTGGCCCATCAAAGCCAGGCGGGTTTGCCATGGTCAGGCCGGCAGTTCCACGTCCCAGTCATCGCTGCTTGCAGGCAGGTGCTGGCAGGAAAGCTGGGGAGGGAAAGGCAAAATTGCATGCAGAAAAAATGCAAAGTGCATGGAGCTGGGGCTCGGCTGACACAGATCACGCTGCGGTTTTGACATCAGTGGAATTATACCTTTCACTGAATAAAACCTGGCCTGCTGGGTTTGCACTGGTTTTGATGGCCAATTTGGCTTTGGCATTTCAGTGGTGCTGATGTGTTCAGTTCATTATGGAGCTGGGTTCGCGAGTGACTAGAGCTTCGCAGTGACTTTTCTGCAGAGTGATGCGGTTCTGTTTTCTCTCAGAATGTGCCAATTTGTCAAATTTGTTTGCAGAAACAGTGTTTGATTTGGAGGAATCAAGGCAGCGACTGAATGCAGCCTGCTTCGTGGTTCTGTCCTACCTAGATGTGCTTTAGAGCTGGAGCGCCTGCCCGGCAGCCCAGCCTGCTGGGAGCCTGGAAGCACTTGAGCTCTGGCTCCCAGCTCGGGTTCCCATATGGTGCTCCTCAGGATGGCAGTGCCCACTCCATTTCACACAGAAGTAAAAACATTCTTTCTGCTAAATGCAATGGTTGTTCTCCATCCAGCTCCAATGTGAATTCCTTGGTGCTGACTCCTGTATAGCTTCAGCACAGCAGTGTCCAGAGCAGCTGCAGTATTTACACGCTCAAGAGATGCGTGGGGGTGATGTTGAACCAAGTGACCAGCTCTGAGAAGCCTGTGAGGATGCAGGGATGCAGGGATTGAATTCTTCCAGGCTTACATCTCCATGTGCCACCTCCCAAAACACCAAAATCCTCTTTGGGTTTTTTGTGATTCTCGCCTGGAGCTGGGGACTTTGCAGAGAGAGGACATTCCCACCCATCTCCAGTGCAGAGAGAGGACATTCCCACCCATCTCCAGTGCAGAGAGAGGACATTCCCACCCATCTCCAGTGCAAGGACAGACTCTGATGCTCACTTTCCCCTACTCAGAGCTTTCAGTTGGGAAAGCCTGTCCCCTCCTTGCCCGGTTCATCATTTGAACACTTGCGCTCTTATTTCGGAAGGATCCAAGGGAAACAAGAGCAATCAGAGAAAAAAAACCCTTTGGCTTTCAGTGGAGCACTAGCGGGCAGTATGGACCTGTTGTCCTCTAAAGACATCCACACAAACTGATAGAATTTGGACAGGTACTTACTTTCTGTGCCTCTGATGCTTTCACTGGGCTTAACTGCTGAGTTTGATGGCAAAACCAGGTGACAATGCATATGTTAAAAACGATGAAGAAGTTGGTGAAGATTTACTGCCAGGCTGCAGATGAAATGAAGAAGGAAGAGCAGGGCAGTAACTGCCCTGCTTGGCCTTGTGAAGTGATGGTGATACGTAGCAGTGTGATGACTGGGCTGGAAAATGACAATTGGACCTCTTCGGCTTACTCTCCCCTTTGACTGAAGCGGTTGTTAATAGTAAAGTGAGTTTGAAAGTCACCCTGTTGACAGAGCCATGAGGCTCCATGCAAAATCTGTAAGGAAAATAGGACAATTGCATTTGAAGCTCCAGGAATGAAGAGGACAAGACAGCCTTAAATCCTTGAGAACAGAGCAGAAAGACTGAGAGATGCAGATTGCCAAACTCAGCTCTAAATAACCTTTTCATCTCTTCAGTCAAGCTTACTTCTGGTCTGACCCTGACAGCTGTAAATCTCAGAACTGATTCTGAAGAGATGGGAACAATGAGGATAATTGCCCTGTAATTCAGAGCCTTGGTGTGGGGATGGAGGTATGTGAGCACAGGAGGGACAGGAATAACTCCTGTTATTATAGTGAGAAGCACAAACTCTACTTGTTATTAAAGCTGAGTGACAGCCCTGCTTGAACTTCTTCACGCCTCTGCCAAAGCGTGGCTATATGAACCAATACACAGTCCTTCAATAAAAAACCATATTCTAATAAGTGATAACAAAGTGGAATCCCGGTGGTTCTGTTTCAACACTGCAGTGAAGTTCTGAGTGCTCATTTTCTTGAACCTGTTCTTTATATATAGTTTTGGATGGGGTTTTCTGTTGTTTTTCTTTTGCTGAACCTCCCGTGGATCCACTGCTTGTAACAGCAGAGCTTGTGACAGCAATGGGCCCCATGGGATAAACCACCCTGTAGTCAATAAACTCTGATTCTTTCTTTATCACGTAACAATGCAAATGTAGTAATTTCTTCTCTGCTCCAGTTGTTGCTCAATCCCTGATTAATTCAGAAGTGGGCCAGTAGTGAATATACACTTGCAAGTGCTAGCACAGTGTAATATGAAGTTTGGGTTATTGTCAGATTGCTATTAATAATGCTTGTGATTAGGCACTGACTTTTCCTGAGCTGTTTAAATGTCACTGCCGGAATCAGAGGGTGAAAGGAATCTAATCTCTTTTCCCCAACCCTCACCCTCTGTATCACAGGAACTTGGAAATGTGCAGTTTTTCCTATTGTTCTTCAGTCTATTGTAGAAGTGATGCAGTGACTAATTCCTGCATAAATCATTGCCATGACAACACCTGTAATACATACTGTCAAATAGTGCTGAAGTGCTGAGATTACTTCAACCCAGCCAAAAGGCTAAACAGATACAAGTGTGGGCTCTTTTCCTTTTGCTGGGCTGCATTAATGATAAAGGATTGATTCTCATCCACTGGGAAACAGGCAAAGTTGGACATTGTGTTTAATTAAGGACTTTAAAACAAGCACTTGTGAGGTGATCAATATTTATTAGGACAGGCTAATCTTGTTTTGACTTTTAAATGTGGTGGGTTTGATATACGTCATCACCAAGGCTGTAAATGTGTAGCAGCGAGATGTGTTGTTCACTGGGTAACATCTTTTATGATAACCCAAAGCCTAGCTCCAGTTTAAGAGCAAATCTATCAACCCATTTTTCTGCTGTTCCAATGAGCTTTTCTTTATTCATTCTAAAGAGAAGGTCTGTGAAGGAATTGAGCAGAGAGGTTACAGATTGCTTTCTACAGTCTTGTCACAAAGGAAAATTTAGTAACGGGGTAACGCAAGAACAACTCACATTTAACAAATCTCATCAGAAGTACTTAACAGGTAGGACTGGATGAAAAACGAGGTGTGACTTTTAATGCCAATATAGAATCCATCTGTTTAGGTCCATCTACTTTTTTCTTATGCTTTATTCATCCCTGTTGCATGTGAAGTCTCTGGTGATATGTGAAGATCTCAGCTTCACCTCAGATTAAAGGCAAGACTTCTCTTTGGACAGTGTTTCCTACTAACATACAAAAGGAAGAAGGAATGGGTACCATGTATAGAACAGTTGGTCCCTGCAGTGACAGCACACTAGGGGTTTATTTGAAGTATGCTCCTATGGAGTGACTTTATTTATCCAGAGTCCTGGCTCTTGACCTGATTTTCTACTCCACAGTATCTCCTGTGGTCACTGACATCTGAGTGTGTGAAAACGTTGCTATTCTAGTTTCTCTGAGTATAATGAACACTGCAGAGTAGTGGGGAATAGAGGTTCAGAATTGGACCTTCAGTTAATGTGAATGCTCCAGAGACCATAGGTCATTTTGGATGGTTCCTTGTCTAATCTATTCCTAAGAAGCTCCTGTTACGGAAAGTGTAGGACCTCCCTATATAAAGATGAAGTGGTAAATAAAATCCAGGTATGCTTGAAGGGAAGAGAGTTCATACTATATTGCCCAAGAAGGAAGTGGGTAGACTTTGTTACCCAAATGATTCTCAACATCTGGGCTGTTTCTCAGTTGTTTCTGTGCTTGAGTATCCTGAGAGCTGCAGAGCTTTACCTCCAGCCTGACTGTGGATGTCCCAGCTGTGACAGTGCACACAGGTTCACGCCGGGGCAGCAGTCAGAGATGCACTGAAATGTGAACTGAGCCTCTTCTTCCGATTCAACATCTGGATCTTTGTTTAGATTCACCCCTTTAGAGGGACGGAGGGAGAACACTTGTGGAGCGAGGCATCGGCTCAGCCTCGGGCGGTGATCCGCGGGGAAGGAGAACAAGAGCAAACCTACGCTCTAGCAGCAGACAGACCGCCTGGTGCCTGACAAGCAGTGCCTGAAACTGCTTCCTTCCCCCCCTCTTTAGCACCCAGAGAATTCATCCCAACTGAAAGCCGTTGTTTTGGCTGGCGAGAGCGGGCAGGCTGTCTGCAGTGTCACCAGCAGACCTGGGGAATTTGTGTAACAAAGACTTTACTCACCGACAAATGCGGTTTCTGAGTGGGAGGAGGCAAAGCTGTTTGTGAATTTGGGTCAGATTCAGCGAACGGTTTCTGCCAAAAAAAGATAAACCAAATCTTTCCCTTTATTGCTTTCCCAAATAATCAGAATAGTTCGTTTTCTATTTCCCAAGCAGCAGCAAAGTAAAAATACAATTCAGAATTAACATTTTCTTTTCACTTGGGAGTATCCCACATTGAAAAATACAGATGAGCGGTGACATTTGCTCGTGTATAATTTCTTAGTTAACAAACGCCATTGTTTTTCACAGGAAAGTACCTGCATGGTTGTGATGGAGGTGGGCACACGTGTTCCTCCCCCCTCAGAGTGGGCTGGCTGGTGCAAGGGTGTCTTTTGTGTGTGTCGTTTGCTTGTTAATAGAGGAGAAGCCAGCAGATGGTGCTCGAGAATATACACCTTGGCTCCTGGAGGTGTCTGATGGGAGCCAAGTGCACGCACCCGGAGGGGTCCTGGGGCTGGAGGTACAGACTCGGGTCCCCGGCTGAGCCGTAACTGTGTGAGGACGCGTGGAGGAGAGAACAGAGGAGAGGGGCATCTCCAGACCTTAGTGGGTTGTCTTGTTTGTTTCTTTTCTGGGTTGTAAATGACCAAGGAGACAAACAAGTGATGGAGGCTGATGTCTGTAGGCCTTGTCTTCATAGAATCCCAGCCTGGTTTAGGTTGAAGGGACCTTAAAGCTCATCCAGTTCCAGCCCCCTGCCACGGGCAGGGACACCTTCCACTAGAACAGCCTGCTCCAAGCCCCTGTGTCCAGCCTGGCCTTGAACACTGCCAGGGATGGGGCAGCCACAGCTTCTCTGTGCATCCACAACTTCTCATCCACTGGGGCTGAGAAGGTTGGTTTTGTTTGTAGCAAAAGTAGAAGTGCTCATAGACTCTCCTTATTCTCCCCTGCTCCATCCACCCCCTTAATGGGTGAGTTAAGCACAGAGGAAACAAAGATGTACAAACATCTGTCCTGTTCCTCTGCCTTTGTGGAGATGCTGTATCGATGCCGTTGTATTCTGTGTGCACTTGGAACACATGGGGCTGAAATTTCTGTGCCTGCAAATAAAGCCTCTGATGTCATATTTGAGGATGAAGCAATTACTTTCTCCCCATGCTCGCTCACTCTTCAGACTGTCAGCACTCACAGTTTCTGAAGATGGTTTGAGAGGTGAAGGCGCTGCTGGCTGGTGGTGGCATGGTGTGATAACATCT
>JANHGB010053670.1:0-11683 GCA_026283785.1 Coracopsis vasa
GAAGAAGTTCTTTACTGTAAGGGTGGTGAGGCACTGGAATGGGTTGCCCAGGGAAGTTGTGAATGCTCCATCCTTGGCAGTGTTCAAGGTCAGGTTGGACAGAGCCTTGGGTGACATGGTTTAGTGTGAGGTCTCCCTGCCCATCGCAGGGGGTTGGAACTGGATGATCTTAAGGTCCTTTCCAACCCAAACCATTCTATGATTCTATGATAATAGTATTCCCGTGCTTTCCTACACTTCTAATCCTGGATCATGCATAAAAGTCATCGGTGTCCCAGATCTCTGGATCTGACTCTGCAGCTGGAAAAGGAGATGAATTAGCTTGAATAAAATCAGGGATAATTGAAACTGAGATCAAAACTGATCTGAGATTAAAGGAGAGTGAGCAATTTATTGTTAGTGCTTTTGAGCAGCTCTTAACTTTATGACCTGGACACGATTGCACTATTTCTTCCCAAAGCAGGAAGTACAAGATAAACCTCACATGAAAACCTCTTCCTCTGCAATTTCTAACCCAATGTTGTTGACAAACCACATGTATACATTCTGACTTGGAAACGTCAAAATGTTTATTTTCGGTCAGAATGTTTCAACATTTCAAACTAAAAAAAGAAATGTTCTGAACTTTGGATTCCATAGGGAAAAAGCTCTGGAATTCTCATCTCGATTTGAAATGAAAATTGTAATTCCCTCAGATGGGCATCTTGGGTTTTATTGGGTTTTAATCGGCTCTATTTGATGCTTCATTGCAGTACTGTCCTTCTGATGTGCATTCTCAAATCTCTGCCAGCTTTTCAGCTTATGCATCCGTGAAGTGTTGTGCAAATGCAGGTTAGACATGTCCTGTTGGGTGACTACTCCGTTTTGGGAATAATCACATAAGCAATAGGCAGCTGAAAGGCAGGATTGAGGCTGACTGAGCATTTCACCAGTAACTGAGGTTTACATGATGACAGAGTGTCTTAAAAACTTGCATGTGTTTAAGCTGATTCTGACCTGATTTATACCTGTTTATAAAAGCTTTAACTTTGGTTGTATTTATTCAGTTATTCTAGATTTACACTACTATACATGAAACAAGGATTTGGCCTATTTTTTCTTTCCTTGTTTAAACAGAAGCTACTTTATCTCCCTTCTGGATGGAACTGGTCGCATTCTGACTTGATTAAACCAGTTGTGTTTGGATTGAGGGAAAGTCTACGCTTCCATGCCTGGGTATGTAGGGTATTTTTAGCAGTTTACACATAGAAGGAACCCTCTTGAGCAGTAGGCTGAACTCTGGGATAATTAGACAGTGCTGAGAATCCTTCTTTGGAATCACTCTGGCTATCTGAACATCAGTGTATGTGATTAGTGCTATGCTGTTGTAACAGCAGCAGAGATGTGTTCATTATGGCCTTCAGGTCTAATCTTTCTAGAAGGACATCCTTTCCTTTGTCAAAACCCTGTCTGTGGGATTTGCATCTTGAATTCATCATTTGTGGCTGACTTCAAAGTGAAGGAGATGGTACTGGGCATTTAATACTAATACCTACAGGGCATGGGCTAGATGGGGAATATGGAGATGGCAGGAGAGGAAGGGCCTTTACTATGGTGTGCTCAGAATGTGGATGATCTTTGCTGCTGTAAATGTTTAGGAAGGAATAGGCAGCATGCCAGCAGGGTTTGAGAGTGATATACAAAGTGCACACTCAGCTTCTGGCTTTGATTAATGTGGGCAAGAGATACAGGCATTCAATTGCTGTCACGTTGATATTAATTAACCAGCAGCAATACTTAGCTCACAATGTCTGGTAGCAGAGACCTGTTAATTCACTTACTCCCAAGGTTTGCTTTAGCAGATGGAAAAGGATTATTTTACCATCTTTTCAATGGCATTTCAAGTCTATTTTTATCTGTCTTTTGGCTCACATGAAAGGAGATTGCCACCTGTTTTTTGCAGGTTGTTTTCAGCACGGTGAGCCAGATTAAAAGTTGGCCTGGATAGTGCCTTATGGAAAAAGAATGTGTTGCTTTAGCACAGAATAAGGAAAGTATCCAGGGCCAGTGCTGGCATCCAGCCCTCTGTCTTCGTGTGAACTCTGGCTCCAGCGAGCTCTTCTGGGTCATCAGGATCCCCACTGCTGGTAGCACCATCTGCTCCTGATGCTCGTGCCTCCTGGTTTTGACATGAACTGCAAGCGAATGGGGGGTTGGTTTGCTTTTTGCAGGGCTCCATTCACTATTGACTTAAACATCTGGGAGAGTGAGGATGATTTAGCAAAAGATCTAGAGACTTGTAGTGACTTTAGGGGACATTAAACTGTTTAGGAGGAAAGCCTTTAACAGGGGGTTAGTTTCAGTCTCACTGGGGTTTAGCAGTGTCTGGTTTTAGACTTTACCGTTCTCTACCCTTTATGTTAGTGTGGACTGTATCTTTCTGAGATAAACAGCCCTTAGTTTTCCTTGCCCACCACAGCCCTGACCTGGACATCTCGGAAACATCATCACCAAGGCAGTCCTGTGGAAGGCTGTGTTTTGCTTTACAGTTTGTCTAAGCCAAAGACACCCAAGTTCATATCCCCTTTCATAGCCTCAAGGAGGTGACCACCTTCTCCAGCTGCTCATAGAGCTCCTCAATATTATGCTTGAGAAATTTATGAGTGAATAAACTTCAAAGACACTTGTGATGTTCCTGCCTGAATCAGGAGCTCTTACAGTCAGCTGAGGTTCACAGACTCTCTAACATGTATTTAGATCCTTTTCCATCTCTCAACTTGCCTTCTCATTGATTTGGTAGGTGTTACGCATGACTCTATTTACAAGCACCTGACTCAGAGCTCCTTTTATTCATCACCAGGAGCTCCACCAGAAGAGCTACATCAGAGCTCAGCAGTGGTGGTGTTTATTCTGGCTTCTCTCAGGGTGACTTTCTGGGAGGTTTTGATTTTTTGCTCTTCAATTGTTAGGCTGTTTTCTCAACTTGTACTTCTGGATCTTCTGCAGAAGTTTGAGCTCCTGTAAATCATGGGGTTTAGACCCTCTTGCTTCTAATTAACTTGTAACTTCATCTTCAGTTTTGCTAAATTTGGTTCTTGTTTTACTGTAAACACCCATTTGTTCCACTGGGTAGCCCAGCTCTCTGAACATCTGGGAGTCATCATGTGTCATGAATGACATGATGTATCCTCACTGTTTGACTAGCACAATGCTAGATCTGATGGATGGAAGAAATGTGTCAGCGTGAAGATTAATATACACTTTGGTTTGTGACTTGTGACTCACAGGGTAAACTTTATTCCCTCTGTGATGGTACAAATCCAAGATCTGCATTTTTCCTCTCCCATTTTGGTCCTGGTTTATAACAGAAGCTTGCACTCATGAGACTAGAGCTTTTGCTAGCTGGATCAGAAGCCTTTACTTCTGTCTGGACCAACATGTCTAAATAAATCTATCATCTGCATGTCACAGCTGTGCACAAGGCTCTCTTCTGGACGTGATTTGCTACAACCGGTGAGAATTTGGTAGTATTCCCTCCTTGCTGTGCATTTGGAGGTGCACATGGTACAATATCCTCTTTGAGTGACCTCTGGCTGGAGGATTAAAGAACAACCTGTTCTAGCAAAACAAAAGCATCAGTACTTGATTTCCCCATTCATATTTCATACTGATATCACTTTAAAATACCTGTTCATCATCAATGTTTCTTCAACAACACTGTGAAAAGGTCCCTTGGGAAGCAGTGGGATGGTATCTTAAAAGGAAGGCTGTAACTTAGCTTCCTGACACAGTAGACAGAGGTGATGTTGTAAGAAGTGTATTTTTACAAGCATAACTGATACTGTAGGAAGCAACACTTCTGGGTGAAGAAGCACTTCTTCAGGCACACTAGATGTAAGCAGGGCTTTCTTGCTGTGGTCACTGGTTGCCTCTCAGTTGTACCATGAAGCAGGTTCATGACACCTCCATTGAGAGCTATTCATATATTCATATCGCCTTGGGAGAAGAACAACCTGGAATATGAATCAGAGCCATATATGACAGCAGTGGCCACTTGTGCATGCACACATGGGCTATCCTTTGCCCAGGACACCACAGATCCAAAGTAGAAAATGGATTTTATGTGGGGTTTTTTTCCTTGTGAACAAAAAGACATTAAGCTCCAGGTACATCTTGTGGGGCAATATTCTACGGGTAGGGCTAGAGCTCAAAGAAAGCCTGGAGTTTCAGCAGTTGTCCTCAGACAAGCACTCCAGGGGCAGCACGAGCATCAGGGAAGAAAGTCAATGCTGGGTCCCCTTTACATTTCACACAGAACAGAAATTAGGGACTGAGACACAGTATAAAGGCTGTGCAAAGCTGAAAGCTGCAGAGGAGGCCTCTCCAGGTGCAGAAACATTCATACATTTGAAGATAGAAGCTCTGGGAATGTGAAAAGGTCATTGTCTTCCCTTACACTCTTCTGGGTTGTTCTTTTTCCTTCTTGTATATCTCTTACCTGGAAAACTGGATTTTTCTGATTTGATTTATTTTCTTTAAAGCAGATTCCCTTTCTAGGAACTGCATTAACTCTAGTTTCAGTCTGCTGTATCAGCAGTCATCATTACATATTTATTGAGCAGTGAGCAGGAAAAAAACCTGAGGAGGTCTGAGTTCAGACTTGAGGCAGTTCAAGAGCTGGAACTGTTGTGATGGTCATTAGAAGGGAAATGGGGCATTTTTGTCTGTGAAGTTTGTCAGATTGAGGCCAGGGACAAGTCAGCAATAATGAGGCTCTTGAAACCAGTCTGCAGGTGCGTCGTGGTAAAGTAATAGGCAGGTGCAGAGAGGGAGGGTTTAATCCGAGTCTTGGCAGGGATTTTGTTCAGGGTCAGCCCTTGTTTGGCTTCTGTGCAAAGGAGAAAACACAGTGGTGAAGGACTCAAATCCAAACTGCAGCTTCTGCTGGTGCACCATGAAAGGTTCAGGGTTTTGTCTGTTTTCAATGCACTACCATCGCAAGCTGAAAGCTTGTTCCTCGTGGCAGGAATAAATGAGTATGACTCCTTGTCCGTCTGAGGATAGCTGGTTCTAATCTCCAGATGAATGCATACGTCAACGTTTTCCATAAATACTGCCACTTAAAACCATGTTCAGAGAAATTTGCTTTAGCAACAGTTGTGATTTATTTTGGGCTCCTTACCAGTAAATATTTGAGCAGGTGAAGTAGCCTTTGTGTCTCATTCAAGGCCTATGCAAGGTACTAGACAGCCTTGGAAATGATTGGATAAACAGGTGATTCCCACATCACCAAATCTCAGTGTTTTCTCTAACAAGTGTGTACCAAATAAGGACAAAGTGTAAAAATGCTGGTATCATCTAGGAAAAGTGAAGGGTAGGTAAGTATGCAGCAGAAAAAGATGGTATCATGTCATGGGAGATAGAGTGAAACAGGGCACACGACCAGTCCAGAACTGCATTTTCTACAAAGCATCTTTGTGTCTGAGGATGCATCTCTGATTCCGGAGCCAAAGCAAGCAGGGCATCTTCCTGACCTCCCCAGCAGAGCTGTCCCACCACTTCTAATCTTTCTTCCAAAAAATGTTAACCTTCTCTCTTTCCCCTCTCAACTGCCTCCTTTCACCCTGGATAAGATTCCCATTTCAAACAAGGAAAAGTTTTGTTTGAAACCAAGGCAATGAGGAAATGAAGATTAGCTCAAACCATAAGCTCCTGTGCCAAAAACTCAGAACATACTGAAAAAAACTATACCTATAGCTTGTGTGTCTGGCCAAAACTAACCATCCAAGCTCCATGGCTGCGTTTCAGTGACCACAGTCCAGACACAGTGGCTGTGGTGAACTTTCAGACAATAACTACTTTTAGCTATTAGCAATGGCAAGAATGTAATTAGTGACTACTCTTTTTAAGACAACTGGAAGTCACCAGTTGACAGTTTGTAAAGAGAAGAATGATGAATTGCTCTATTCATTTATTTAGCCCAATCTCTGTGGCATTTCACAGTCTGCTGCCTTCAGGCACCAGACCTGGAGCATTTGCTGAAGCAAGCATGTTGTGTTTGTTAAGCTGAAGGTCCAGAGGGAGGACCTAGAAAGGATGATGTCCAAAAATGTATCATGTATATACCACTGTCACAAAGCTCCTCTTTGGATGCTCTCCATTTCCATCAGTTTTTCCCATGAGCCCACAAGTTTTTCTTAATGAAGCTCTGTAGTTCAACTGTTCACAACTCCCTAGATCTTGACTCCACTACACCACTACCTGACAACACTAGGGCTTTTAAACCAGGTATTTTCCCTTCCTTGCTTTCTTTTAGGCATCTTCTAAAGATGGATGTCATGATGGTTTGTGTCCCCTATTCTATTCAGTCATCAAAGGGGTGATGCAGTTCTTGCCATGAGGAACAACTAGGGTTGAACATAGCAGCTTGCTATGAAGCAGCACCCAAGACCTAAGACTTCCATGGTGGCTAAGAGACTGCCTTACCTGGCAGCCTGTCAAGTACTCAGGTGTGAACTTTCTCTCTAAGTTTAGCTTTGAGGAGGGCATGCTGCAAGCTGGGGCAAAACTAACGTGTCTATCTGATCGACAGAGAACAACTACAGCTCTACACCCATCCATGTGGGCACGGAACTTACTGCAGGCCTTGCATGGGGGATTCTTGGAGCTGCTGTGAATCGATCTAAGGAGCAGGTAGTTCAGACCCCCTACATCTTTAAGCCCAAAGGGCACTGTAGGAGTCTTCTGTGTGGTCTAGCCTCTACGACCTTATTAGTAGGGGTTATACTTGTCCTGCTGGCTTGTTTGCAGTAAGAGCTGTGTGGTCTTCGAAGTGCTCTTTGAAGTTACTGCAGAGTCACGAGGACACAATTATGATCAGCTCAGAAAGGCTCATTTCAGGTGAAGCTAGAACATTTGGGCTATAACTCGTGCTTGCTGAACGTATCATGCACACAAGACAGAAAACACATGATAAATTACAGCCTGATAAGTACTGTGTAAATATATTTCAGTTGAGATCAGATTTCTGTTAGCAAGCACCTCTCAGAGGCAGAGAAGTAAAAGCTTGGAGTACCTACACCTGAACTATACCAGGCTGGTGTATGTTTGCTATGTTTTGGGGGTAGGCAGAAGACTGAATATCCAGCAGGGTTAGAATCTAGTTTTAGTTTTCACTCTCCATGTTCAGCTGGTTAGGCTGTAATACACGTTTTGAGATCCCTACTCCACTATAGCGTTTCTGGCATCTCTAGGGAAAGTACTTCATCTTCTCCACATCTCAGTGTTAGTGTTTCATGTTAGATAATGAAGTCAGCATCACAGTGGGCCAAAAATTTGTAAGTAAGTGCTCACTCTGTTATGAGAGCTACAGAAATGTTAAATACTCTGGTTTGTATTATTTTTCTGTTGCTGAGGTGAATGTAATCATCAGTTGTATCAGTAACTGATTTCACTATATAATAAATGATAACCACGCTTCTTCAAGTAGTTGGCTTCCAGTAGGGCCAACTTGTGATGGGCTCTCAATTATCTCTGCATTAGCCTGATATGATATCATGCCTCATAGATCCATCAGATCAAAGTAGTTCTTTGGCAAACTTAGGGGAAGGGAAATTGGGATATCTGAAGAACAGTAAAAGGTGCGTGCATGGCGGAGGTGAAGCAGAACCTATTTGTTCAAGAGCCACCTCTAACTCTTCTCTTTCCTTTTGCTTGTCTGCAGAAAGTGTGCCAAACAATCTCATTTTATCTTAATCCTTCAAGTGTTTCTCTGCCTGAAACTGCAGGACCAGCATCCTTACAGTACTCTCTTCGGAATACAGTGCTGCTATAGTCAGATTTTGCCAGCGTGCATCGTAATTACACACAAGGGGAAAACACACATCCCATGTGGATTTGGGAGGGCTGGTCACTGGTCAAAGATATACAACAAAGATGTATTCTGTGAAGCTTCTGATCAGTGTTTATGAGGATGACATAAAGAGTGTGCAGAAGATGGCCTTTCCTTTGAAAGTGAACATGTTTTCCTCCATTGCTGCTCTTCTCTAACTTGTCTGATAACCCTCTCTCTAAAGGCTGCCTGTCCTAAGAAGCTGTACAGAGCATGAGTGTGGAAAGTCATTTTTGTTCTTCATAAGTGCAAAGTGAAAGCCTCTATTATAGATTGCTTTGTAAAGCAACTCCGAGAAATGCCAGCAAGTATTAATAAAACCTGCTTAATTGATCTTAGCATAAATGTAAAGCCAAGTAATATTATCAGTATCAATGCTGGAACAGTTCCATCACATGCTCTTCACATCTCTGTTTATCTTTTTCAGGTGGTCTCAAAGGAGAATGCTCAGGGGGAATTCAGGGACCAGGGATTTAATGCTTGAAGTTTTGTAGTCTTTATCAAACCATCAAGGCTGTAATAGATAAGAGTTATCATCTCCAAGAGTTCTGCCATCTCAATCAACCTTCAAGGGAAAATCACTGCAAGAGAGCTTCTGGTAAATCTATGGATTAATCCAGATTTGGAAAATGTTATATAATTTGTGTTAACACCTGCAAGCTCTAGTCATGGATCAGGAATTTTCTGTGATAAATACACTTAGAAAGCAAAACAAAAATGAAGTCCTTTTCTCAAAACCAAGTAATTCAACTAACCCAAAAGGGTGGTGTGTTATCTAGGCCATTTCTCTTGTGTTTGTTGCATAGCATGCTTACAGTAAGCTGATGTGCCATGTAGAGTTAACCTCCTTTTTGCAGAGAGCTACAAACTCTGCAAATTGGGATAATCTCAAGCTTTTCATGTGGAACAGAAGACTTGGAGAATGTACATGTCAGCGTGAATGTAGGCAGTGCAGTTAAGAGGGCAGTGGTTATCAGGACTAGAGATGATCAGTCATTGGGAATATCTGTATGTAACCTCCTTTCCTCACAACATGTGCTAAGTGCTGTTACATGATAAATACTCGTTGTGGACCCTAGTACAAGAACCATTTATTTATAGATTTAATTAATTCCCATCTGTTTACCTTATTTAGTGTGAAGAGGTTGGGAGTATTAGAAAGAGGAGTATGACTGGGCTTCTTTGGACCTTGCAAACCTGGTCATTAATGTACTGGGGCACCTTTGGAAACCCAGTCCTTCCTCAACTGCAGAGCTCAGAACTGAGTTGCTGTGATTCTACCCCTGGTTATCTGGAATAGAACATGAGCTAATCGAAGCTGTGGCCTGCAACAGAAAACAGGAAAAGGTAGCTCAAAGGATCAATCCTGCGCAAGCGTTATCTGTGATTATGTACTACATCCCTGCATTAGCCATCCGAAACAGCTGTCTGCTCCGATTGGAACTGTCCACGTTGATAGTGGGGTTGCAATGGGAGCATGCTGACTGTGTGCTCAGCTGGGTATTGCACATCTGGTCAAGGTCTTGAACTTTATTTCTCTTTTGCCTGATTTGGGACTTCAGAAGCATATACTCACTATTAAGCCAAGGGCTGTCTTTGTTCCATGAGGCTACCCCAGCTGGAACCTGTTGCTGGTTGACACAGTCAGATCTTAAATTGAGACTGTTATATTCTTTGGCATATTACACTGCATTTACATCTTTTAATTCACCCCAGCAGACAGATGAGTTATTTTAAGAACCATGTGTAAGAGGTTTCATTAAAACCATTGCAGGATACCAGATGGGGATGCAGAATAGACAGTAACAGAGCTGCTTGCTACCATGTTGGACTTCTTGTGAAGTATATTCAGAAGTGCATAGCTCTTCTTGCCACTCAACCAATCTGCTTTCATGCACTGTGGTGACCCAAACTTATAACTCTTCTGGGTTGGAGTTATATTTCCATGAACCAGGTGCCACTTTTTGCCAAGCAGGGTGAAATGTATCGGGATTTCCTCATCTGAGTTTTCCAGATAGCATTGTACACTTGCTATAAAGGCAAATATGATTTTGGTGAAGGTGTTTTATGACAAGGAAATGTTAAATGAAGTGGAAATGAAAGGCTAACTTTTAAATTTTACCTTTAAGTAAAAAAGCAAGAAAGGAATTGATGGAGAATTTTCAATGCTGAGGTAAATTGAGAGACAAGACTCGTCAAAGAAACAGTATCACTGAGGTGTTCTCAAGTATACTAGTGTCTTAAGTACACTAGAGATAATGCCAGTGGACTTAAAAAGATAAATGACAGAGGGATACGTTTCAGAAAGGAAGTACATTAGTGGATCTGGTACATCTTGATCTATTTGGTTTAGATGTTTAACCTAAATGGCTTCAATAATCCCTCAGCTGTAGAGTTTGGGCTGGAAGCCTTGTGAACTAGGCTCTCCTGTTAGGTGTTCCTCGTGCCGCAGCAGTTACTGAAAGAGTGGCAAAGTCTTTGCGGCAGTAGTTGTGGTGGTGGTTGGGGTTTTTTGGTTTATGAGTCTAACATCTGCCAGAGTGAATGCAATAATTACTACAAATGTAACAGTGTTTGTTGTAATACTTGTGCTGAATAACAGAATTCCTAAAAGAAGGAGAATCAGAGCCACAGAGGCCATATCTGAATGTCTCAGGTCACTTTTCACTTCTCATTAATAGTTTTAGGGCATATTTAGAATACCAAAACAATCAATTTCTGTTAAATATCAGTCTTCCCTGGAGGTAAAACCACAGTGCCAATATTTTGCTTCAATATCAGTGAAAGATCATATGTAATGTTTTGGTTTAATAGTATTTTTATCTGAAAAATGACCTAATCTTTAAGAGGTTTGCAGAAGGGTTCAGTCACCTGAAAGGGAACTGAATAAAACAATCAAGGTTATGAACGTGAATCTACTTTAGATTGTGTTTTAGTTTAACAACCGAACCCCCAAAATGTGTTCTAGCCCAAGGACAGCACAGCTCTAGTTTCCTATATCCGTAAGGTTTTGCTTCTTATTTTTTGTAACTTCATAATAAAATGCATCATTGCATCTTATTTTCATGTATCCATCCAATGGATGGGTAATACCAGCACTTGTTTGTGTTGAATTTTGCAAATTCTATCTGAAAATAAAAAAAAATAAGAATTTTTATTGAATTTCTCCTGTCACAAAGAAAATTTGAGCAGTTCAGCATTCAGTGGAATTGGAATTCTATGTTATTTTAATTGAAATTCTTCTCTTGGAATAGGAATGAAATACTGACATTTCTAAAATCCAAATATCCCAATTCTTTTTATTTTGGTATGACTGAAAAGTAATTAATTGCAGTCCTTTGAACATTAAACTGTGTTTAGCCATAGGTGTTCAGGGCATGCCATGTCTTAAGGCAGCTTGAGAGTCAAAGAAACTCATTCGTTCCTGTTTGTGTGGTTCACTGGCTGGTCTTTCCCCTGGATACCTGCGCCAAACTGATTTGTGTGACCCCTAACATCAGAGTGAACCATCCCTGTGTAACCTCACAGGAGGCAAACTGCTCCGTGGATTACAGTCTGGTAGGAAGAGAAATACCTAAATACCTGTTCATTATAGATCTGCAATTTAGTGAATCAATGGACTTTCAGGTTTTGTCTTTAAATGAAAATCTGTAACACCTTTCTGAAGCTTACAGGGGTGAACTATGTGACTTTAAAGACAAAACTTCAGCTCTAGTGGTCAGCTGTTTACATAGAATCATAGAGTCATGGAATGGTTTGGGTTGGAAGGGACCTTAAAGTTCATCCAGTTCCAACTCCGTGCCACCGGCAGGG
>JANHGB010053670.1:11783-27999 GCA_026283785.1 Coracopsis vasa
ACCTTCCACTAGAGCAGGTTGCTCCAAGCCCCATCCAACCTGGCCTTGAACACTGCCAGGGATGGGGCAGCCACAGCCTCCCTGGGCACCCTGTCCCAGCACCTCACCACCCTCATAGTGAGTAACTTCTTCCTTATGTCTAATGTAAATCTCCCCTCTGTCAGGTTAAAGCCATTCCCCCTTGTCCTGTCACTGCCGCTATTTTGCCCATCAGACTGTTTTGACTGGTTTTATAACCCTGGATGCTCTCTCCTTGCTGCACTATCTGAAATTCCTGTCTTCAGGCTAGTCCTGGCAGTGTGAACAGAGTCCCAGCTGCTCTCTCCCCAGGAGCACATCAGTGGAGATCTGCATCCACAGGAGCGAGCGTGTAAACACAAAGGCAAGCACGCAAACCTTACCTCCCAGTGAACTTTGTCATTTGCTACTTTATCCCTGTTCTAAGTTTTCTCTTGTGTTTGCCTTTTTCTGTGCTTTCTTCGTGTAAAGCCTGTGTGGGCTGGCTTCTAGTCCCCGTTCAGCACGATCTTCTAATGCAGCAGTTTCACCTCCAGCTTTGAACATAAATCAGCAGAAAAGTCCCACAGGTTCCTTGTGTTCTGCTAAGGGAAGGAAGGAGGAATAGTGTAGATATTGAGCTAATGCTATCAGGCTGCCTGAAGGAAGAGAAGAGATTGATAAGAGAAAGCATTGTATTTATAGTTTCTGGCATATAGCATAGCACAAGTCCTATTTGAATTCTTCAGAAATTAGTATCAGATGACTTAGGAACTTCTGGCATATTTGAATCCTAAGTGGTTGCAGATAGTTTTCCTTCACTTCTATGTACTACTTCTTTCTATTCATTTGAAGACAGGTTGGGAGAGTACAAATTCTCAGGAGAGTGGAAAAAAATCCTTCTCTTGCCAAGGCTGAAAGGCAACAGGGACACAGATCCTACCTAAGGTCAGTGGTGGCCTCTCTCCATGCATGTGTGTGCATGTAAGTGTGTGCAGAGAGATTTAATTTGCTTGTGTGACTTGAGTCAACCCATAGTTCGGGTTGGAAGGGACCTTAAAGCTCATCCAGTTCCAACCACTGCCACAGGCAGAGCCATCTTCCGCTAGACCAGGTTGCTCCAAGCCCCATCCAACCCTGCCTTAGATACTGCCAGGGATGGTGCTGAATGCACAATGCCAGGATGGGTCTATTTTGCAAAGAGCAGAGAAAATGAAAACTGTAAAGGGAAAATTACTTATAGAAAATTTAAGGCATTGTTTTCACCAGAGCACCATGAAAATCATGGTGCAAAGGTGCCCCCACGATAACTGTGAATAGGTAAATCAGTGCCTAGGCATGGTGCAGAGGACAGCAGGTGCCAGTGCATTTCCCAGGAGGATGGGAAAGGCGGTTTTCATCTTAGCCATGAACATGACTCAGTGGTTGGGCCCACTCACTCCACCACAATGAGAACAGCTCAAAGAGTGCTTCCTTCCTTCTTTCTTGTGTTTGAATTGCCTGTGTCTGGGCTGAGAGCTAAGCCTGCACCACGATGGGCAGATGTCCTCTCAGCCAAGGGGTGTTTTGTACCTGAAACCCCCTTCCACTTTGCTCCCACCCAGGAGCAGTTGAGGTCTGCCCAACCTGCCTGTCCAGGGGCTTGCAGAGCAGTTCAGGGCACTGTGCAAGCCCCCTGCACTACCAGAGCAGCCCCTGTGAATCATGAGGATGCAGTCACTGCACTAACCTGGCTGTCTGCCTGCTGGGAGTCCAGCCCCTGCCCTTGCTACAGGATAGCCTGAGTTTTCCTTCTCCAAGCACCTGCACGTGTGTGCAGGAGCAGCCTGGCTCAGATGCAGGGCTGTGCAAGTGCTGCAGCAGGGACCACCCATGTCTGGATGGGGCAGGGAATCCTTCCCAGCCACCCATTCTGCGTTCTCACTGGGCTCCTGCAGTTTCCAACCCTATCTTTGGCAGAGGATGCTCCCCTGAGTGTTCATTGTGGTTATGGGTTGGGTCATCTGTAGAAGAAGAAGTGCTTTTCAATCTCCCTGACATCTCCTGAATCCTAAGGGAGTAATAACTCATTGGGATGGTTGGAGCTTGACAGGGACCTGGAGGTTTATTGCTGTAATTTCCTGGCAGTACCTTTCACCCTTGGGGTAGGACAAGTAAGAGTTTCTCCCACAACAAGAGTCAGAAATCTTCTCCTACAGGAAACACCCAGGCCAAGAGGCCTCTCTCCAAGCTGGTTCTTTTGGAGCAACATGCTTCTCATTTGTTTTGAAGGGAATGTCTAAGCTAAGAAAGAGAGATGTCTGGTAAGTGGGTTTCTCACTTGCAGGCTCTCATAGCTGTATCATTAACATTGGTATTGATCAAAAGATCAGATGCAAATGCAAATAAGAGTAAACAAGGGAATAGATCTTTGTGTTTAGGAATAAGAATGGTTGAGGAAATTCCCCTCTATTCCTAACCATCAACACTAAAAGATTTTGAGGCTGATTCTCTGTGACATTGAGTCAGTGTTACCTTGAGACAAAGGCAGAGAGAATAGAAAGTTGCTTTGTGAGAGTATTTTATATCCATTTTGGGCTGTTATGACTGATGATGAATAACTACAGAATGAGGGTGTCTTACTCTGCTATATGGAAATACTGATCATGTTCTCTTTAAAGTTAAATATCAATATACATAATTTTACTGTATTACTCAAATCCTTTTGCTCTAAGTGCAGCTTTTATGTTATGATAAAATTAGCTATTATATTGCATTATCTCTACGTACTGCATCTCATATGGTTTCAAAGAAAGCTCTAATGTTCTGATGGAAACCAACCCTGTCCTCAGCAAGGCTTCTGTTGTCTTGATTATCTCACTCAAGGGTGTTTTCTCATGCAACTGAGAAAATGTTCTATGTGAAGTAGTCTGTAGGGAAAGAAGAAACTTCTTCTCAGGCACTAAAGTGCAGGCTTTGCTCATTGTACTGAAGGTTCTCAGGACTGTAGGATGAAGTTCAGTGAATCATAATATGTATTACAGTTCAGACTTAGTCTTGGAATATTCTGATTTCTGGTTGCTTACTTCTGTGCATTTGCATCTTCTTTTAATGTCTGTTGATTCAATATATACTACAGGTAACACTGTCAAGAGACCCCAGTAGGGATCTCCAGACCACAAGCCACCTTAGGGTTAAATCCTATTGTTATTCTTAGTGACTTAAACTGTGACAACCCATATCCTTAATGCTCTGGTACGTAATCCCTGTTGGAAGTTGTGGGGCACAGTGCCAAAATCATGCTAAGTTAATACCTTAAAAAGTCCCTAAATACTGTATGGACATGCAAAGAAATCATCTCTGTTCAACACGTTCCTTCTGGTTCTCTCAATAAGAGCATTAATATAATCCATGTTAGAGCCCAGTGAAAGTTATTTGGCTTTTTCTTTAACATGTGTGCATAAATGTGTGTATAATTTGCAGCAGAAATATAGGTTGTTATAGAATCATAGCAGAGTTTGTGTTGGAAGGGACCTTCAAAGCTCATCTAGTTCAACCTCCTTGCAATAAGCACGAACATCTTCAACTAGATCAGGTTGCCCACAACCACGTCCAGCCTATTGTTTACAATATATGTTAAAATACATATAACTAGTAACTTTCTTTGCTTTTTCAAACTGCAATGCAAAAAAAATTAGTTTTTAATGTGTGTATATATATATATATAGTATGTGAATACATATGTGCATTTTTACTAGGAAGCTATCCTTGGATGTTGATGTGTGTCCAGCGGGCTGAATGAAACACCCCTGGGCTCTTGCCAGCTATGCTGACGCAAGCTGCAGGCTCATCCTATAAACATTTACGCTTCTGAGTAACTTCAGTCACGTACAAACATTGGGATGAAGGAGCCCTCATGGGTCACTGATTCCAGTCCTGTGGTATGACAGGCAAGGCTTGTAACCCTCCTCATAAAATGGCCAAGCTTAATTATAAAGCTTTCTGAGTTTTCGCCTGCCATCCCTGCTGCTGGAAAGCTATTCCATTACCTTCTCCTGTTGGTAGTTAAAAAGTCTTCCCTCATTCTCAGCCTCACGTTACTCATGGACAGTTTCTACCAATTTGTTCTTATGTCAATATTGTAAGTACCTCTTCTTCCTCCCTCATGTTTACCCAGTGAGACCAGTTGTACAGCTGAGGTTATTTATGTGCATTTGCAGCCTTGAGTCCTTGGGGGTGGATGTCCACATGTCTTTGACTTACATACAGATAAACAAGCAGAATGACTTTACAAGCTAAACCTGTCAGAGTGATTAAAACAAAGCAGGATCCTGAAGTAAATGAGTCTCAGGTTGATAAGGACTGTCTTTGAAATGGTTGTCCTTCAGTGTGCAGCTATTTCTGGACAATCACGGCCAGCTAGCTTTGGTGCTCTGTGATTTATATCAGGACAAGTCTCTTCCTCACATAAAGCACAGGGTGCCACAGTCCAGTATAGATCTGTTCATCGTAAAAGGGGATATCTGAGTCTTATTTTCCTAGCAATAAATTACATATAAGCTGGCAGAGCCATTCATTTCCATTTTGGGTTTCAACTGTAGGGACGATTTGCACTTTGGTATTCCTCACTGCATCAAATGTGCCATATTGGTATTAATCCTCTGCTGATTAACCTTGCAAATATGATTTTCCTTTAGGACACTGCAATTTCTGTATCTTCTAGAACTGAGATAGGTAGGATTTGG
Organism: Coracopsis vasa; assembly: GCA_026283785.1. Taxonomy (NCBI): domain Eukaryota; kingdom Metazoa; phylum Chordata; class Aves; order Psittaciformes; family Psittacidae; genus Coracopsis; species Coracopsis vasa. The sequence goes on from JANHGB010053670.1 coordinate 16,505, forward strand.
AAAGTTAATTTAAAGTCAAACATGTTTACTGGGAGTGAAGCAGGGAAGAGCTGGACCCCTTCTCCCCTCCTTCTGCCCAGTCACTCGTAGGGAGCACTCTGCACAGGCAGGGTCCTGCATCTTGTGTCACTCTTTGAACAAGGAGCAGAGAGAGGCAGACGCTGTATTTCATGTGAATTGGCCACCCAACTTCTCTGTCCATTCTCTGGGGGTTACAGTGATGTGAGAACATGCAGAATGAGAGCTGGCAGAACAAGGAGTGACATGGATGGGAGAAAGGGGTCTGAAGTGTTCCAGTCAGTCAGCTAACAGACTTAGCAAGGAAACCAGCAACTGAGTGGGATGTTTTGAGGATGCTTTTCATAAAGCAAGCTTGATTTGCCATCTTCTATCTTGTGTCTAATACCTGGATAGACTAGGTCTCATTGTACAAGACTGCTGCACTGGCATATTTAGTTGGTGTTAAATAACTCAGTATTAAGAAAGAAGAAATTCCTAATAAACCAAATAATTTAAAATGACCTGGAAGATAATATTGTCAGAAAGCTGATTTGCTGTAAGAGGAATGAGGGAAGAAACTTCCTAATAGGTAGCCAAAGTTTCTGCTGGTTGCCCAGGTAAATCATGAGGAGAACTGAGAAGCAGGAAGTTGCAGGTGGTACAGCAGTACTGAGGGTGGCTGTTGGACAGCACTGCAGTACACTTGAAATAACCCCATAATAAATAAGATCTCTGTAAGAATGCTGGCATTGCAAACCTGCTCTCTGTAGCTCCAGTAGAAGGTTGTTGGCAGCCTCCTCCTGCAATGCCAGGTGATTTGTGCAGTAACTTGTAACAGCAGTTAAGCAATGGAATCAGGTGCCCTTCCCCGAGGCTACAGATGAATCACTGCTTACAGGGAGGGAAATGAGACTGGGAGCAGCGTGGATACACACGAGTAGAGAAAGGAGTTGGGAGAAGTGGGGTGGACAGTCATCACTGAGCCCAGAGAATGTGTCTCCATGGTTTTGTGTAAGCAAAGTGTAACTAATGGTAACCGGAGGGTGAAGATCAGGATCCCACGTCAGAAAGTGTTTGGGCAGGTGTTAGCTGAAAGCAGCTTAGTGGATGGGTGTCAGTGGAGTTGCACTGACATAACGTTTTGTGCAGTTGGAGGCCCCAGATGTGTTCCCTCCTGGTTACCTGGTCTCTAAAGGGAGCTTCCTTTGTCAGTCATCCATAGCTTCCCAATAGTCAGAGTTTAAGTCACCTGAATAAAATTCAATGATATCACCATAAGCATCGGTTATATTCACAAGGGTTTATCACAACCTATTCTTATGCACAGCTAGATAACACACAAAACATGCACTGTGTTTTTCCTCCACATGCTTACACAGTCTGGATTTTCCCAGCAGAGGTTTTCAAGTGAAATGTGACCTGTTTTGTAGCTTCACAGCAAAAGATTTACAGGATGGGATATTCAAAACCTATTTTGTAGTCGTACTGCATTGTCAAGTGGTTGGTTGTGACACACGTCGTAAATCCAGCCCCGCTGACACTCTTGACAATGATCCTTGATGTGATAGAACAACCAATACAGCCTCAGGTAATCAAGTAGGAGGATGGAGGTTGGAGCTGAATGTGGGCCTGAATTTTCTAATTGGATGCCTACAGTTACACCTCCAAGGGTGTCTTTGCACACCTTGGTTAAGGCTTCAGAGTGTGCAGTGTCTGGGGAAAGTGTATGAGAATTGTTTCAGTTTCCATTAAAATGCAGCCACTGATGCACTGGAAGCACTGAACAACAGAATAAATGATGGGGTGATTGCCTAGACTGGGATTTGCTCAGGAAAACAGCTAACAGCTTTATTTTATCCAACCCTGCACCAGTCTGTCCTCCCACCATGAGCAGATGTTCCTACTGATAGAGCTCAAATCCAGAGCCTAGTGCTGTAAATGTTTTACCCAGGGATTCAGTCAGGTTTGATATTGAAGGACAGCATCCACTGGACATGGGCATTTCTCTAACCCTCCTGTCCATGCTTGGTTGGTAAGATCTGATTACATCAAACCTGGAGATCTTCTGGCCCATCAGTACTTGCAATGAATAGATGTGCAGTCTTTGAAGTGTAAGTCATTGTAGAAACATACTGATGTGCTTTACTGTGCCTGTGTATTTCACCGAGGTGAACTGCATGTGTAAGTCCCACCGGTTTCTGGTGGAAAAAACTAGGATTGCTTCTTGCTTTCAGTCCATCGTATCTGATACCTTCAAACCAGCAAACACCAGTTCAGGACTCTCCTCAGAGCAGAAAAGCTCTTGCAGCTTCTGGAACAGCTCTCTCTCTACATGTTTCCTATCCAAAACTTTCCTTATTCATAGATATTTTTGAGGAAGGTTTCACATCCAAAGTGTTTTTGCAAACCATTCTTGGAAGTTCTAAAAGAAATAAATTTCTTTATGCCTGTAGCTCAAAATGAATCCATATTTGTATTTTTTTTCTCAGTATTCACCATGATTTAATAGTGAAACAACTGAGCCTTTGGCAAGGGATCCAAATCTGCACATCAGTGGCAGTTCTGAATAGGGTCTGCTTTATTCATGTTAGAATTAAAGGAATAAGAAAACACTCTGCTGATGAGTGCCCTCAGAGAGAGCAGGGATTTCGTAACTGGGCACTCTGCGGGTTTAAGGTAGGTCAGAGTAACCTCATGATGGGCAAAACTACGACTCATCATAAAGAATGTTATTAGTGGCAAGGCTAGTTCATTTATCAGCTCCAGTGCACCCAGGCCCATCACCAGAAAATCTGGATCCAGTTTCCTTTGGTAAAATACAGCAGGAAGTAATTTTGGAATATTTTCTAAAACATGCCTAAGAGTCAGGGTGTGATGTTATGTGGATAAAGCTGAGCAAAAGGGATACAGCTGGCGCTCCGGACCTTGCACTGGAATCAAAACTGAGTCACCACCATGGAGAGGTCACTCTGGTGCTCTGAGAGCGGGTTGGGATTTAACATCAGTTATCCAGATGTATCTGTAATAGTCAATATATCATTCATAATTTTATGCAACAAAATGAGCATATTGGAGTAGACATGATGTGAAATTAGAGCTATTGGGAGACTTTTCCAAAGAACAATAGGAGTTTTGCTTTTATTTCAACAGGACTGCAATAGATCCCATTTCTTAAAAGAAAAAGCAGCCAATAACATTTATTATCCTTTTGATATGGAGCCATTACTGGAAGCCATTATCATCACATTTCAGGTTACTTAATCAGCTCTGTGAACTGATAACCCACATAAATAATTGCCTCACTCTTGCCAATAGTGCTCTTGGCACTCTATGAAAATAACATTATTCCTTATGAATTAAACCACAATAAGATTTTAAATGACAGATTAAAGGCTTTCTTTAGGTACCTTGAATACTTCCAAACTGAGCAAAAGGAGAAGAGACCTACCATTTTGTAGGTATGTGATATAGGTGAACTACAGTTGAGCTCCCTGATGGCACAGGAACAAGATGCATGTGTCCAAACATGCCAAGCAAATGCAGCTGATGAAAAAGAAAGATTAACTGCTGAAGAGCTACCTGCTCTTCAGAGCATTCCAGCTATCAGGCACACCCCAGCCGATACTGTAATGCTCGGCAGCATATCCGTAGGACTTCAGGCAGGGACTCCATTATCTGGTTTGCTCTTTTCTGTTCCTGCGTGGAGCAGCTTACATCTACGGCAAGATGTTGTGCAAGATGTTTGTGTTTCATTTGTATCCCTCACTTGTGTAGTCATTTCTTTCAGTTTGAGCTTTTTCCACTCATCTCCTTGTTGTTAGAAATGTCCAAAATAGCCATAACTCAAGCAAAATGATCGGTCCCATTAGTTTTTGGCATTGTGCTATGTAGTTATCCTTGGCTGGGGGTTTCTGTAGCCTGACTTTCGCTGCCGGAGTTGAGAGGAAACTTCTGAGAGAAGGTCTGACATGTCAGTATTTCTTCTCATCCTAAACTATGATAAGAAATCAGGACCCCAGCCTTCTGGGTACTGCCAGAACCTGGGCATGAACAGATACTGGAAGATCCCATTGAAGGGATCTGCAGACAGGAGAGGACAAGGTCTTGCCAGGAGAGGCAGCTGCTCCGTTTTTGAACACCGTGGTTTGAGTATCACTGAGGGTTGGCCCAGCAATGTCACCTGGAGAAGCTCAGCTTGACACATTTGTTCTCATAGCAGAAGGTCAGGTTCCCCATGGGCTGGCAGCATGGGCAAGGAGCTGTCTTGAAACCCTGCCTGCACCACTCTGGTCCCAAAAGCCACAAGGATGAGAAGTTCCTGGGAATTCCAGGTTGGAGGTGGCATGGTGGTTGTGGCTGCGTTCTTCACTGAAACAAAGTAAAAAGATGGAATTTGTGACTAGGTTTATGTCCCTTTTATATAACACCATATCCTTGTATGAGATCTCACCATCTCCTGTGGGTTGTAGCCCAGGTGATTCAACCAGCTTTCCTACCCTGTATTTACATGGCCTTTCTGATTTATTGTCTGGAAAGGAGAAGAGATGCTAGATAGTTTGGAAGATGAGATCTGGCCAGGAATCTCAGGCCCACGGAAGGGAATGAGGAAAGAGACACCTGAACCTAAGTATTCTGCAGGGAAAAGTGATTCTATACTTGACTCAAATGAAAAGATTTCGTTTAAGCTTTTTCACTTTTCTTTTGTAACACACCAGGAGGTTCTCATTTCCCTCTGAAAAATGTTTGGCCTGACCTGTTAGAATCTGTGTTAGCATTTGATTGAACTCTTACGGTGTGTACAAGCACTACCTGTGCTGGCACGTGAGATGTCAGCTCTGGGGCAGGTACCTGAGCCTCAGAAGGCAATTGCCCCAGTCATCTTAAGGAATTACCTCTAGATGTCACTCACGAACCCTTCTCTTATTTGAGGGATTTAAATAAGTACTTAGGATACCTCTGACAAAGAAACCTTTCAATCACTCTGCTTGGTTACCAAAATGTTTGTATTCAGCGCTTCTAGAGTCAGATAAAGGCTGAAGGCAGAGGAGGCACTTCCTCAGCTGCAGAGATGCCTTGGTTCACACAGAAAAGAAATCAAAAATGATGACTATAATAGAGAAAAACTTAACCTTAATCAAAATAGAGATTTCTGTAGTCTTTGATGCTGATTGAACACGTTGGGAGAGCTCAGTATGAAGCTGATAGGCTGTTGATTTATTTAGATAACTCGTTAGTACTTGCTTAGCAATGGGTACAGATGCTGGGTACATTTTCTAGCCCACAATTGAAATGACTTAAGTGGGTATTTCCACACTTGGTAAGGCTGAAGAGAGCCGATCCCCTCCAAACAGGAAGTTATTTCTGATAGATATTTTCAATGGATTTTCTTTTTTTATTCTTCAAACCTGAAAATTCCTTCCTTGCTATTTTTAGTAATTAAAAACTCCATTCAAACAAAGCTATCCTATACCTTCAAAGGGGGGAAAGTGCTCATATGGAAAAGCCATCTCTATATAGAAGAAAAACATTTCAATGAGGAAATTGTGGGCACCCTTAGCAGTAAGCATGGTTCTGAGGTTATGACAACCTTACTCATAGAAAGTAGACTTTTATTCTGCAAATCATTGAGTTAATCTGGAGAGACTGTTAATGGAGTAAAACAATAGTATGTATAAGAGTATATGAATTCCTGTATGAGCTGCAGCTCATAACTGTTACTGTTCCAGAACTGATAACTGATAACTGTTCCAATTCATCTCATGTTTGGAAAATGTTTGGCCTTACATTGTACCAATGTTGATGATGTGGTTTCCCACAAAACCTTCATTAAAGCTTTTGGGGGTTCACTGAGTCCTGAGCTACTTAAAGGACTTTTTCTTCTATGTTATCATACCACTAATATCCACCTTCCATTGAAATCCAAATGAATACGTCTGGTGTCTGCGTTGCACCAGGACTTCCAGAGGGCTGGCAGTCTGAGTGGGCAAGGTACTAAAAAGATTCCTATCACACAGTAAACAAAGCCTTTAAAATAAATAGGGGGTAATGAATATCTGGCAGCATAAAACAACCACATACACAGATCACGTAACAATAAAGACAATTCAGGTTTATCACATATATAACTTCTTCATGCGTGTAAGTCAATAAGTATACATTCATATATATCTATATGTGTTGATTGTTGCCCCTTTTATTTCCATTTTGCTTTGAAAGACAAGTCCTATATGAAGAGTTCAACAGCAGAATTGGTTAAAATGTACTTTTATTACTAGAAGTGCAAAGGACAGTAAAACTTGCAACTGCACTAAGAGTTGTGTATGGCCAGCATTTTTGCAAGTGTAAGTTAAAAGTAGTGGAAGCTGCATTTTGATGTCATGGAAATGCCAAAGTTACTTAGGTTTTATCCGTAAGGTTGGAAAAAAGACTATATTGGGTTGAAGGCATCTAGAAAAGTCCTCAAAATATTTCTAAAGAATTAATCTGACGATGGTTATATAGATGTATAAATATAACCAGGCTTTTCTAACAACTCTTGTGGAGAAGAACAGCAGCATCTCTCGTGTTAAAAGGTTGTAAACGTGCGTCTGTGGCAGGAAAAAACAGAGACGTTGATGGACTGAGCCAAGCCCCTTCTCTACCTGTGTCAGTGCCCCTGATGAGTTTGTTGTTGTGAAGATCTGGTAACTATGAGATTGCCCATAATGATTTTAAGACACAAAGTTCAATTTGATCTTTGTTTCTAGTTTGATTAATATACACGCAGGTAGGCACTTGCTGTTTTGTTTGTATTCCCAGATGTGTTTGTAGGCACCACTGTGGCAACGGCAGGATGTTGCCTATGGCTGAACAAGGATTTTTGGAGATGTAACAGTTTGGCAAAAGACTTCTTTGGGCCTTGAAGACGCTCACTCACTCACTGGTAAAAGCCCAACAGCAGCTATCTGCTTTCCTAGTATCCATAGGGAGATGGTAAGAGTTTGTTGCTGCTAGGGAGAAGGATGGAATGATACAAGCTTCTTCTATCTGCACCTGCAAATGAAGAAGCTCTTGTGGCTGCTTTCTCAAGCACAGAGACAGAAGGAGATGTATCACTTACAGCAGGCAGATCCATAGCAGGTTTTGCTGCAACTTCACCTCTTCCATATCTGCTTTTTGCTGCTGTTATATCGCAAACAATGGCTCTGGTCCCTAAAGATACTTGGCTGCTTTGCTCCCAATGGTCCAAGTTAGGCACTCGTAACACCTCTTGGTCTTAGTCATCACAGATCAGCTATGGCAACATAAAAGACAGGGAAGTCCTTCACCTGTATCCCTGAAGACAGGCAATTGTTAGACATTAAGCATGACAACAGTACCCATCTTTGTAAATAATACTGAGATCTCTCTACTTGAATAAAAACCCAAAAACATAGGTACAAGGAGACATTAGTCAGGAATTAAAAGTCAGATTGTTAAAATACCATACATTAGTTAAAATAACAGCAAAGTAGAGGAGGTGGAACATCTTAGAGGTACAGATCTGATCTGAGACTCAGGAGAAGAATCAGTTCCTATCTCCTTTGCAGGCTGCCAGGGTGATGTGAGGGAATTTGTCTTCTTCATCTAGGAAGGTGCCCCCACTGGTGAAACAGTTCCTTCTCCCTGCTTCTAGAAATGGATTGCTCTGTCTGGGTTCAATGCAGGGCAGCGGAGGCTTGAGCATTCACTGGGCAATTGTGAGGTCTTGGGGATGTGGCAAGGAAAGCTCATTTTACTTCTAAACCCTGGAAGTTTAAATATACAACCTTCATGCTGGAAAACTGTTTCAGCTGCCAAGCTAAGTGCTTCAGATTTAGGACATTTCTGAGCTGCACAGGATTCATCCTTCTCTGTTCTGACTGATAAATGGCCAAAGGGTGTGTGAAGAATGCACTAAGGAGGATGAAACTAACCAAGTGTAAAAACCCCCAAAACCTGACAACAAAACTATCTGCACATTCCTATACCACAAAAATGATTAGAAACTCCTTCCAGGCTCCTGGCATGATTTCTTTTTGTATAAAAAAAGCTGGAAATGTATGAAAAAGCTGGAAATAGTACAAATCTGGTCCATTATCTTATCATAATTATGCAGTTACTCAAATGATGAAAACTGTTTCTGAAATGATTTGCTGATGCAGCAATCTTTGAAGCTTTTGCTGCTGCATGGGGATGCTGGGTTGTTTTTAGCACATCAGGCTGAAGATGGCAATCGAACACCCCAGGAACAACCCACTTTAAGAGAAGTGGATCATGTAATTTAAGAGATGTTATCATAATGCATGTGCACAGGGGAACAAAATTAACCTTTGTGCCATTGCATGGACTTGAGCCACTTGACTGCCTCAAGTGCAGCAGCAATAGGTCACTGGGGAGATAAGCAGCAGTGAGCAGCAAAGCACATGGCAGAGGAGGGGGATCCACAGGTCTCTGCTGTGTCAGGACCAGTGGGATACAAGGTCTCCAGCCTCTGGGAACATGAAGGAGGGGACACTTTCACTTGTTCTTGTAAGAGCAACACTTATGTGCTTCTCCCTCCTTTTTAGCCTGTTTCACCCTTGCCTGTCCCAGTCTTCTCCTTTCTCAGCCTTCCCTTATGACTCTGACATTTAACAGCGCTCAGCTGTTATCACTAATGAGATGGAGAAATGCATCAGAGATACGTAGCCAGGTCATACAGGGGTGGAAAGGGGGAAGGGATGTGAATTTGGTATTCCTGTGTGACCAGGGGCTATGGTTACTTACATGCAGGCTCTCAGCAGGGAGCAGAGATCACAGTGGTGGAGGAGATGCTAGACATGCTCTTGCCGAGGTGCTGGCTGTCATGGTATAGAATCATAGAATGGTTTGGGTTGGAAAGGACCTTAAGATCATCCAGTTCCAAAACCCTGATATGGGCAGGGACACCTTCCACTAGAGCAGGTTGCTCCAAGCCCCATCCAGCCTGGCCTTGAACACTGCCAAGGATGGAGCATTTACCACTTCCTTGGGCAGCCTGTGCCAGTGCCTCACCACCATCACAGTAAAGAACTTCTTCCTTGTATCTAACCTGAATAAAAGGACGGCCTGAAGAACCCAAGTTGGTTGTGCTCCTGTAGGTGATGTTGACAGTAAGCACAGCCAAGAGCAAGAAGCCCCTGGCCGCACACCCCAGGCCTGTGCTGGGGCTGGCACTTTACCCCATGTCCTCCCTGCTACCAGCCACACCACATCCCCTCTCCATCCTGTGATCTTGGGAATGAGGGGGTGGACGTGTGAGACGGAGGGCACGGGCCTTCTGCTCGGCATGTGGGGCTGCACCCGGCTCTCCAGCTTTCGGGAATATGCACCAGCAGCATGCGCTGTGCAATGCCACTTCAAAGCAGGCTCTGGCAGCGAGGCAGGGAATTGTCTGCCGGGATTGAACCACATTGGAACCATTTTGGAAGGGGTTCGAGTCTTTGATTCTTTCGTGTACAAATCTGACATCAAAGCAAAGTCCTGTTGTCTGTCAGATACATCCCTCATCTCCAGATAGAGATAAACCAGCCTCCTGTCAGTCAGATAACACGATAATTAGTGTGATAATGCATTTATCCTGGTGCTTACAATCCTTGATCATATATTGCAATTATGTGTACAGGCCACAGCAGCCAGTGTCTTTAATTATAACCTTGATGGCAAAATGATAAGAAGAAAGAATCTTCCTAAGGGTAGAAAAATGAGTCTTTTAATTCGTTTTTATAGATTTCTCATGGAATATAATAGAAGGGATTAGTAGGAAAGTCTTTGCTGGAGTGTTTGTGTGAGCTGATAAACGTCTGTTTACAAAGAAGCACCAGTGCTGTGGCTATTACATTAATATAGACCACCTATTAGAGCAACATGAGATCGGTACCAGCCTAGATAGTAACAGCAGATAACACAGTGTTTAATTTTTAAGTTAATCTGCTGCCCAGAAAATTCATTTGTAAGTGCATCTGATATTATTATTATTGAGATTTATTAAGGGTAGGTTTTAAAAGATAAATAGAAGACATAAATAAAGGTTTCTCATTCATTTAATCAGTAACTCTTCTGTGGCTTTGCAAATCTCAGCTAGGACGAAACAAATACATTATATTATCCCTGCTGCAGTAAAGTGCCTCTGTACCTTAGTGGATAAGGTTTCTGGATCGGGAGCTTGGCGGCTTACACCTAATCTAACAGTGTGTTTTTTCTTGCATATCATTCAACTGCAATTATATTTTTTGAGTTATTTGTGCATTGTGGAGCCCTTGATTGGAATAAATGAAGCAAAGGAAGGCTGTGATGCAGGACCTGATTGTACAGAGTGCCCATCTTCACACTCATAGTTCTGATGCTTGAGGGTTATCAAATTTCTACCACTCCCTGTTTGGAGTCATGAAAACCCACCAGAATGGTGCATATCTGGCTGATGGTCCAGCCCAGGTTCTCCTCAAAGTCTGTTTCTGCTCTCATACATTAAACTGACCATGTAGCCATATCCCTTGGGTAGGATCCTGGGTCTGGGAGGGCACTGGGACCAGAGGCACCACAGCCTGGGCATCTGCTTAGCTCTCAGGAATGCAGGACAGAAACATAGAGAAAAGGGAGAAATTTAAAGTGAGCCTTTTCCCAAGGGACCAGTGGAAGAGCCACTCCTGTTCTTTTGGATGCCAAGAAGCTGAGAAGTCTCAGCTGTTAGGAAGTGCTGGAAGGTTACTGCATGAAGATCCGGCTCCCTAAAATAAGATACTCCAAACCTGAAATACCTGTGCAAAATGGTCACTTTGGGAAAACTTCAGTGTAGATGTAGTCAGCTGGGTACAGAAGGCAGCTAAACCACATCTACGTGTGTTAGAATGTGGGCTTACCTGTGTCAGGACAGGAACTATGTTTGAAGCTACAGGCCCCAGTTGGCATCTTGTAGCTCTCCCATGGCAATTTGTGTATTCAGCCACAGATAAACGCAGCGCAAGGACAGTGTTAAGTATAGGCTAAAATGGCCCCTCAACCTCCCCATCAGGGGTTGGGTGTCCTCCTCTGCATCTCTTATTCTTATAAGGCCTCTCTTCTCTCTCCTTATGCCACTGCATGGCTTTCCTTTGTAGCTTCCCTTTAGGTCCTACCCAGCAATAGTGTCCTCCAGCTTATCCTCTCTACCTGATTAGTGTCTGTGTAATGTAATTCCACGTTGTTGGTAAACCAAGATGGGAATATTTGGGAAATCAGGCTTGCTAGGCAGCTGAGCCTCTGCTGCTCATGTCCTGAGTCCAGATTCCCATAGGTGACAGCTTAAGTAATTTGCTATGGCTCCTTGAATGCTCAGCAGACCTGAGGAGCTCAGGTTGCTGAGCATGCACAGTCAGAAAGACACATGAAGTACACCATGTGTTTGCACAACATCTGTGAAAAAAGCTTTTTGACCTCCATAATTCGTTTTCTGTCACAAAACCTAAACCATGTCTTTGTGCCACTAGACACCTAGATCT
>JANHGB010053670.1:28099-39096 GCA_026283785.1 Coracopsis vasa
CTGCCCATGGCAGGGGGGTTGGAACTGGATGATCTTAAGGTCCTTTCCAACCCTAACTATTCTATGATTCTATGTTTATATTTTATATATATGCATGTATATACATATTTATTTCAGGAGAAATCCTAACTCAGACATTGCAAATTTCTATCCTGTGAAAAACAGTAATGGGAATTGCTTAACTAGCTACATGTTTTGGTACATTATTGTTGACTCCTTAGTGCAATATTAAAGTGTCAGGTGGATTCAGCCAACTAATGTAACTTTGTATGCCATATATAAGTGTGTATATATGTAAATATTTCTATGTGTAAATACATATATATGTAAATATATATGCATATACATAAAAGCAACTGGTAAATGCAGTATTTCATGTTATAAATCATTCTTTCAGAAATCCATTCCAATAACACTCAATGCTGCAAATTCCATAGAATATTCTTACTTGACTGTGGGTGTTGCCTTGTGGTCATGGCCCTGTGGGGATGAATTAGCCTTCAAATACATGGGCTGAGGAGGTGCCGGGAGAAGAACACCACATCTTCAGTTCTCGTGGTGAGGCAAGGGGATATTTATCAGTAGCTTCCATGAGGTTAGGAATTGCCTCATGAATATTTACAAGTGAAAAGAGATAAACTGTGCAAATGTATCCAGGACACCAGTGTACTGCTCTGGCATCTCCCTTGGTTTGGGATAAACAGGAAGCTCCCAAAGAGAGGAGCACTGATCCCGGTGGAGGACAAAAGAGTGTGAAAGCTAGCACATGAGCAGGCTGGAAGGAGGCTGAAGTATGTGTTTTGTAGGGGATGTATTTCCATTGCTCCTGGAAGAATGGGAAGAGACAGCAGCTATTGCAAAGGCAACAGTAGATGCAGTCATAGCTTGAAGCAGGGGGTATAGAGCATAGCTCCAAAATCCTGATCTATATATAAAGTAAAAATAGCAGTAATAATAATAATAATAATGATAAGACAAGGAAAATGTTCAGTTGTGGGGCTGTAATCCCAACAAGGGGGTTTGGGTGACTTAACAGGCCTAAGAATCCCCAGATGGTGGTGAAATTGTGGTTCTGTAGTTCACAGCTGCCCATCTGAGGATTTAATATGCTTCCCTTCTTTTCTGCTGGTTGATCACTTAGTAGGGACAACCTGCCATTATACAATAACTACAAGCTGCGCAGCACCACCTAAAAATAGGCTCCTCTGTTTTCCTCACGCCTAAACCCAGCAAGACATACCTGGCACCTTGTGGGCCTGTGCAGGATTATTAGTGTCATCCCAAAGGCACTACAGTATGGCTCCATGCCTGCTCTAATTAGGAATAATTAGCTCAGGCACTAGTGCAGCTGTACGGCTTTTTGTGTCAGAGCTACACCACATCCCTTCATTACCTCTGCTTTTGCAGTGATGCTCCATGGTCTGCCATTGCACAATGTGGGCTCTTCATGCACAGCTGGGTATTTGTTCACCTTCTTACATCTCTTTGTGTTCCACTGCAACTCTCAGGCATTTCATCACAGCTTCCCTGTCCTCTGCCTGGGGCTGGAGAAGCTTGAAGGGGCCAATTCCACATCAGAATCATCTGGTGAATCCTGATAAACCATCAGACCATTTACCTTTATTGTTCTTCCAAGCTGCATTGTATGTGTTCTTGGAAGTCACCGTATTTGTATTTCATTGCAGATTAGAAGGATTAAATAAATAGCAGTGGTGGAGTTTTAGCCCTGGTAAGAAGTTCTGCAGGGCTAGAAGCTTTCCTTCATCTGAGATCAAGTGGCTTTCTCAATTAGGCATATATCTTGAGTAGTAACCATAAATCATTTGAAAATGGGATCTGTCCCTTGGTGCGCTACTGCTCTCAGTTACTTTTTGCAGCCTATCTTCTACATCAAACCAAACAAGCCACAGTTGTCCTGAAAAGCTCCAGGTTTTGCTCAGCACTGTGTGAGCGTGTTCCACCAGCCCTGGGGCCCTGAGAGTGGAAACACTTTGGTTCCATCACCTGTTTTCCCAGAAATAACTTCAGGAATGTCCTCTTTAAGCAGTTGTAGATCCCAGATCCTTTCCTTTTGTAAATGCAGTATTTTGGAGCATCTCTACTCCCCTTGCTTTCTCCTTCACACGTGTTGCTACAGACTCTCAGAAGCCTGCAGTATTTGTATAGGCTCTTTTTGTTTAGAGCCCCTCTTCAGCAGCCTTTCTGGCATTGCTTCTTAAAACTTCTTTCCAAGTTGATCCAAGGCTAAAGAGATGGATATGAAAGAGAACAAAGTCTGTTCCCACCAGGAAAACCATCACAGGTTAGGTTTCCAAGTCCTGAGATGCATGCGCTTGGATTTCATGATGTGCACAGCTTGGACAAGTTGTGAATCCTCAGGGAAAGCTCTGCTAGTGCCGTGCAGCCCCAGGAAGATGCCAGGGAACATGATGTGGCCTCACCGTTTGACAGCAGATGCCTCCAGAGGGACATTCAAGGAGGCCAGTAGAAGCAAATGGGTCAGCTCCTCATTGTGCTTGGGGTCTTAGCTGGAAGTGAGGGCAACTGTCGAGGAGTCCTTCTGTAAAATGAGCACCAGTAATGTACATCAGCTTCCTTGAGGATGCTCAGCACTTTTAGTAGATCCTCAGGAGCAGCATTTCAGAATGGGAAAGTATTCCCATTCAGAGCTCTGCAGGCTCTCTGTTTCTTGCTTTAAAAAGTTTTGGTGACTAAAAGATTCCAAACACAACACTAATTACAATACTAATTAGCAACACTAATTAAAAAATAGGCCTTATTTAGATTTCACTTTTGATCTGATCCTCACAGGGGCAGATGCTCCACATTTCACAGGGGTAGAACTTTGGTACAGGCTATTTTGTTAGGCAGGCTACAGAAACATGAAAGCAAGGTCTGTCTAGGTGAGAAAAAGTGGTTTTTGAAGTCAGCTGGCTTGCATCTCTTGAACATCATTTGGGAGACCTCTAAACAAATAGGATACTCTCTGTTTGAACTTCACATTAATTGGTGGTGTTGCTTCGTGATGCTCTTTAATGTAGCACAAGTTAGAGAACTAGGGTTTAAAGCAACACCAACATAGCAAATTGGGGCCTTCAGCATTTCTACAATTGCCTTTTCCATGTTTGTGGGTTTTAACCAAAACTTATATTTGGAGTCCAAGCAAACATGACAGCATCACTTAATCACCTTCCTAATCATTCCCTTTAAAAAATGACTCCTTTCATTTTGTCCTCCAGCCAGCAGAATTGAGTTATAAAACAGCTTAACACTAATTCTTCTTACTTTGACGAGGGCTCATTAAATTCATACCTCTCTGAGTAAGCTGTTAAAAGCCACAGTTAATCAATGTTTTGGCCAATACATCCTCATTAAGAAATGTTATTTTTACTGAGAAATAAAGCACATTCCTTAAAACCAAGCACATCAAGCGAGCACACACTGATTTGCTTTTGTGATCTTCACCAGGGCCGGGGTACTTACACAGCACATAGTTCACCTTGAGTTGTGTGAAGTGGTTTATTCTGCTGAAAATGTACTTTGCCTATGACTGTTCTAAAAAGAGGATTATTGCCCATGGGGCATTGTATTAGCGGGGCTGAGACATCCTGATTCCAAACAGTCATTAAGCAAATCAGAGGTAATTTATACTGTGGGGAACAAACTAATGCCAAGCCTGCCAGCTGTCTGGCCCTTCCAGTATGCCTTCAGACAGAACTTTGAAGGTGGGTTCAAGAGCAGTTTCTCTCACATTGCCTTGTTGTTGTGACTTGAGGAGGACAATCGGGTTCAGAAGCAGGCCCCAATCCAGCAGAACTTTAAACATCTGCATAGTTTTGAGCATGCGAGCAATCCCATAGGACTCAACAAGGCTACTTTAAATGCTTCGAATTAGGCATGTGCTTAAGAGCTTTGCTGGACAAGAGCCATGGTGAGAACCAGTCCCAACTGTGACCTAAAATTAAAACTGGAACACTTTAAAGATTAATTAAGGCCTTGTCTACATGGGAAAAATTGTTCAGTGTGGCATGAGAAACTTTCTTCTCATGGCATTTGTGGCCCAACTGGATTCAGACCATTTACAGTGGAGTCGGCTCTTATGAGATTTCCTGACCGCACTGGGGAGGTGTGGAGAGTTTGGGAATGCACCTAATGTTTGGAAGCGAATCTTTCATTCATATGAAATTCATAGTCATCTTTATGATAGTATCGTCCTTTCAACTCTTGGGAAAATGGCAGAACCATTCAAGTAGCCAGAAAACAAACAAGCAGACACATTACACATCTCCCTTCTTCACCACAACTATTGAAACCCCAAAATACCACAACTATTCTCCTTATAAAGCTTAGGGATTTGAGGGCTTGGAAATCTGTGGATCTCATTGTCTTTCCCAGAAGACATCTGCTTGGAAACTCCAGGGCAGCTCTGACATGAATTACACTAATGTTTATTTGTTGTCCTTTTTGCCTGGCAGAAGAGAAGGAAGGGGAATTGGTGTGTATGACCAAGGCATGATGGATTACTAAATATCATGTCCTAGATAATAAGCCTTTGGCCCATTCAGAAGGAGAATGTACCTGCGAGAAACCATGAAGTATAATGAAAAGGTGGTTGTTCTGGTCTAGGTATGAAGGATGTCAACAGCTCTAGAGTTTTGTAGGTTCTGTTTTCAGCCCTCCTCTGGTTTTGGGTGTCTTTACTCTAAAAACTGAATTTAGGAGCTTTGTGGTGGCATAGACATGGAGCCTTCCTCTTTCCCCGGTGGAAAGGAGCACTGTGTCTGTGCTTTTGGGGGATTGATGCGCATATATTGCTTTAACATTCAAGGACAGGTGGAGAGGTTTTGGTGACTTGGTGTCCCTTCTAAAGCTTTGCTTCGTGGAGTCAGGGCTCTCTCTGCATCACAGCAGAGTTGGACAAACCTGCCATAGTGGCCAGTGGCCACCTTCCACCTTTAGAAACCAAACATTTCCTTGCAAGCAGGGCAAGTTATCCTTCAGTTGAAGACAGTGCTCAACCTGAATTATCAGTTCAGCTCTGCCCTGGCTTTAGATAGCTTATAATAGAAAAGGGGTCTCTGGATGGCTGAAAGTACATGCATCTGTATTTCCAATATTTTTATAGTAGTTTCTTTACAGTGGTTTGGGTACTAGATGGTATGAAAAAGCCAGCTAGTTGGTAAATAGAGAGAAATATTGATACTTATTGCTCGTGTGCTACCTTGCATTTGTCAAGTGCTTTACAGACCCAAGGAGTAATTCATTTCTGCTGGCTTCCATGTGTGCATAAATCTCAAATCACTTTGTACAACTCATGTACAATTTTATCCACTAAATAAATGGGTCTCTCTTGTGCCATTTAGGCAGGGCTTCCTAGAGCGGATTGGAGATGGCAAATGGAGCAGTTTGCTATGAGGTTGCAGGTCTGCATTCGTCTTTCTGCTCTCTATCCTAATAGATGGAGGGTCACACTCCCAGCTTTTACTGCAGACCTCATGAGACCTTTTTCTGTCCCTAAATTTCCAACATTAAAGGCTGGCTCAGAGTTACATGAGCTGTTAAATTGCCCTGTAAGGAGGCAAAAGCCTTCTTATGGCTTCCTATTCACTGTGCACCCACAGCTCTGCTACCTGCTCTGAGTTCAGATCAAGCCGTTACACCACCTCCTGCACTTTTCATCTCACCTCTAGCAGTTAGACAGGGAGAACACCTGAAATCACTCAAAACAAGGGCTGCAAAATTTTCCTGGCTTTCATCCCTCACCCTTCTACAGTTTGCTTGGATAAAAGCTGGGGAGAACCTGAACCCAGGGAGAGTGAATTTATGGGAATTCCAGAAAACAACCAGCCTGGGGTTTTCTGTCATAATAAATGTGTTCCTTAATGAAGTCAGGGACTCTTAGTGCAGTTATGAGCATCACTGGACCATATTCCCAGCATAAGGCAATGGAGATACTCCAACAGACAATGGTTTATTTCTCTTGTATTTCTAACCCATGTTTGATGGACTCCAAAGCTGTATACAAAATACAGCAGGTTGGAAAATGAGTTATTTGTTGACACTGCCGCTGCTGTTGTGATTTTGCTGTAGAAAATGATAGTGTTTCATTAAAAAGTGTAAAGCAAAAATCAATGAAAACCCCACAAAAACCAAATACCCTCAGCCTGAAAGCCAGATTGAATCGTCCATTTGGGCTGAAACATTGGAGATTTGAATTTTCTCATGAAATAAAATACATGGGGACAGATTGATGCAAGTAGTCCTGTTCTGCAGGAGTTTCTACCTGGTTGAAAAGGAATGGTTTTAATCTTCATGTGGCTCAACTTTCCAGCTGCCTTTAACACTATAAGTCCTGGTTATCATGCCGGACCACTGTTTACTACATGCTTTGATCAGTTGTTAAATGGGTATTCAGGTCACTGTTGGAGAATAGAGTTACCAGGGCATGTAGGAAAGTCTCCCATCGTGCATGGGGCTAAAAGTAATGGAAATGAACATCAAAAGGAGCAAAATGAGTGAGGCAGATTTGTTTATATAAATGGTTACACCCAGCAGTTTGAAAAGTAAATATCCTGCTCAGACCCCAAAATGAATTAAAAGTTAATTGGAAACAAACAAACAAACAAAGTAGCATAAATAACTTCACAGGTATTGAGGATTAAAATCTAAGCCTGTCTGAAAAGGCAAGGCGGATAAACTGGCTTGGGTGAAATAAAACCCCATGTGAACCTCGGTCTAAAATTCAGGTTCAGTCAAACTCGAATCTTTTGTGGTTCAAAAAGATCTTTTTCTGCTTTAATTATCTCATGTGTCTCCATTCCCTGGCTTAAGGTATGACTAAAAGCCATGAGAAGGCTAGTCATGAAGGTTTCCAGCTCTTTGTTCGGTGTTAATGCAACGCTGGTGTCTCTCAGCAACTGCTTATTTTCACATCCATGCCACTGGGCAGGCAAGTTTCCCTAAAGAGAAACATCATCTCAGTGGTTCAGACACCCAGTGCTGCCTCTCCAGTGGGATTTAACCCATGGCCATCTTATAGAAACACAATGGTTTGGGTTGGAAGCGATCTTCAAAGCTCATCTGGTCCGACCCCACTGCATTGAGCAGGGACATCTTCAACTAGATCAGGTTGCTCAGAACCACATCCAGCCCGGCCTTGAGGGAGACCAACTTTAGGTACAGCGTGACTGTGACTGTGTCAGCCTTTAGCAATGCTGAGACAGGAATTTTTTGTCACATGGAGTACATAAGTGGTACCCAGCTCACCTGCCACTGACTGTGCAGGTTAACTGTGTATTTATTGCAGCAGTTTTTGATTCACTGCAAACCACAGGCCAGATGTGGGTGCTGCAGGGGCCATCATGAATGGGTGGGAACAGTTTGCAAACCAGGAAAGACTTTGACGTCTCTGTCACTGACCTACTTGCTAAAAAGAAGTCAGCATTAAAATGGAGGTGCCTTCACCACAATTAAGTGATATTTTTAACTACCAATGTCCAAATCTGGCTTTTAATGGGAATTATATGTTTTCCCTGAGTGGCATTTGCTGGAGTAGAAAAGGATCTTCATTTGTGACTGAAGACAGGTATCTGTTGAAATAAAGAAGCAGTTGCAGGAAGGTGTGATACTGCTTTACCTTGTTTTTCCTTTGGTCTTCTTCCATAGGGACAAGCAAAACACAGTACAGCAGAGTGTATGGTTAGAAACACTTCATCAAGTTATTTAACCTTCTTGTTTCAGAACTGCTTCTGATAGACTGTCATTTCCCCATTTTTCAGCATTATTTTGGAAGTATTGTGTCATTTTAAATGAGAAGGGAGAAGTGTTTTACTCCATGTATCCCTTTTTGTTTCTTTTGACTCTCTGGTGTCAGTGGTATGCTTTGAGTTGTTTGGGTCACTGGGTGTTGCTTCTATTTCTTGGTTGAATCACTGCAACTGTTAAGTGTCAGAATGAAAGAAATCAAAGGGATTTCAAATATCAACAGAAACTTGCAGGAAGGATTTGCCTGACTGTTCAAGTGTAAAACATGGCATTCTGCTCATGAAAAATGAGAAATGAACTCACGGGTGTGAGTCATCTTGGAAAGAAAACGTGTAAATTCAGCCTTGAGCATTGCTGAGGCAAATCTGTGGTTGCGGGGTCTTTGTGGTTGCTGCTCAGTGTCCATTAAGGAGATTTAGTTCAATGTTCAGGAGGTATCAAAACCACTAAGTCAATTTACATCAGCTGAGGATCTACCCCCGCATGTGCCATAAGGAGGAGTGTGGGTGAACTTAGGTGGATGTACAGGAGATTAGGGACAGGGCAGCACAAAGCAGATTATTTGCTTGCTACAAAGAAAACCAAATCCAGGTAGAAGCTATGACATTGGCAAGGCTGAAACTGTATCACACAAACATGAATTCAAGATTTACCATAGATTTTGTGTGTTATTGTAAAGTTAAGTTTTCCAACCGTGTATTTGTACTTACAGGTGAGTTTCCAAGACCAACATTTTTAGAGGTGCAAGGACAAATGCGCTGAAGCCTGAGTAGCTTTAAAAACATCTCTGCTTATCAAAAGGTTTTGAGCACGGGGGCTTTGACACAAGCTTTTCAATATTTCATAATTCTGGAAAAAATTGAACCCTTCACCTTTGCATAAAAGGCTCCATTCAGTTTACATTCCTCTGTGGTTACCTTATTGGTTCACTTTTTTACTTGACCTATTTGCACATCACTGGAACACTCTCCTATAGCTAATGCTACACATCAGTTCGGCAAACCTGACTGCATTTGAGGCACTCAGTAAATCTTCCAAGCAGCTAAGAGGTCAGATTGTAAGAAATAGCTGAAATAACTCTCCAGAAAAATGAGAAGGACCCCGAATGGGAGAGCTGTAACATTTATTTCTGCCACCCCATGCTGGTTTGTTACAGTCTGCAAGGTGTGTCAAAAGAGGGCATATGAGTATCTTTGAAATGAGGATGTAAATAACCATTCCTCTGCTTTCCCCCTGCCCTCGGTTGTTTTGGGGTTTGTTGTTCTTCTTTTTCTTCTTTTCATTTTAACTTCCTCCCCCCTCCTTCTCCTTTAACTCTCCCTGCCAAGGAGAAGGCTGCTAAAATTGCCAATCCATACTGTATATGCGGCTTTTCCTATTGCTTTCCCTTTGCTTTTGCGCAGAGCCCTGGTCCGAAGCCCATCACAACTCCAGGGGATTCTTTCCATGCGCTTCCATGGGCTTGAGATCAAGTTTTGAGTAAGGAGAATTTTTTCCAGTGTGCATCCCTCAGCTCTCTGCCCCACCTGTTTCCCACCAGAGCCCGTCATGGGTATTAAATGTAATTCATGTCTAATTACGGGTATTTACACCTCGACCTCAAAGCCGTCCGCTTCCACCTGCGCCCTGGCCGCTGTGGGCTCGGGAAGCGGGCGAGCAGCGAGCCGGCTGGCAGCGGGAATGACACGGGAGCAGCTGTGTTTGTTTGATCTCCTCGCTGCCAGGTCTCCGTGCTTGGGGCTGGAAGGGCGGGCGGAAGCTCCTAATAGAGGCAGAACTAAAGAAACATACAGAGCAGTTCAGTGTTACCGAGTCCACATCCACTGTTTGAGAGAAAAGGGTGAGAACAAGAGGGAGAGAGCATGAGGAAAAAGCCCAAGGAGGCTCTGGTAACTATAGAGTAAATACAAACAGACCCCATGTTGCTGTGTGTTCCCTTTGGTTTCCAAAACGTTGAGAGAGCTTAGAATCACACAATAGTTAGGGTTGGAAAGGGCCTTAAGATCATCCAGTTCCAACCCCCCTGCCATGGGCAGGGACACCTCACACTAGACCATGTAGCCCAAGGCTCTGTCCAACCTGGCCTTAACACTGGCCAGGGGTAGGGCATTTCTTTGGGCAGCCTGTTGCAGTGCCACAGCACCCTCACAGTAAAGAACTTCTTCCTTATATCTGACCTGAACTTCCCCTGTTTAAGTTTGAGCCCATCACCCCTTGTCCTATCGCTACAGTCCCTGATGAAGAGTCCTCTCCAGCATCCTTGTAGGCCCCCTTCAGACACTGGAAAGCAGCTTGGCTGTAGGCTTCCGCTTCCTCCAGAGGCAGGGGAACAGCACCACAAGAGGTGTTGCTGCAGAGACCAAGGCTTGAGGAAGAGAAAACCATGGGGGCCTCCCACAGTTTTGGTTAAGATGGTTTGAGACAGCAAACAAGTGCAAAATGAATACAAACAGATGATGTGGGGGATGTTTGGTGGGTCTGGAATCAAGAGATTCTTTTCAGGTGCAAGATGTGGTGGCTTTGGGGATTGCTTTGAGCAACCCAGAAGAGCTACGGGATGAAATATGGAAATGGTTAGGGTTTTATCACAGGGAAGCAACAGCTGGGGTTTAGTGGTGGAATTGGCAGTCTGGGGGTAATGGTTGGACTTGATGTTCCTAAAGGTCTTTTCCAACCTAGTTGATTCTGTGATTCTGTGTGAGAGGTTTATGGACTCAGTAGTGAATGCTTGGTTACCACTGCAGAGCATACCAAGAAACTATAGCTGTGTTTTCCACCTCTTTCAGTATCTGTAGCCACCTGGAGCTGCTCAAACCTGGCTTTCATGAAAGCCAGAGATAGTGGATAAATAAATCCTTGGGGGTCTAGGGACCGTATCTTCAAACCTACCTCCCTTAAACTGGATTCCTAAGCTCTTCGTATATAAACTTCATTTTAAAAGTCTTCTATTGTAGCATGAGACTGTTGAAAGTCATGGGGCTCAGGGTGAGCAAAGAGGGACAAAAGTGCATGGGAATAGTGATACTGGGCCACACTGAAGGTCCAGTCTCCTGTGTCCAACAGGGGCTCTTCCTGGATGCTCAGAGACACATCAACTAAATTCTGTTTGATTTATAATCATAGAATCATAGAATAGTTTGGGTTGGAAAGGACCTCAAGATCATCCAGTTCCAACCCTCCTGCCATGGGCAGGGACACCTCACACTAAACCATGGCACCCAAGGCTCTGTCCA
>JANHGB010053674.1:12019-35650 GCA_026283785.1 Coracopsis vasa
CCTCCTCTGGACTTGTTCCAACAGTTCCATGTCCTTTTTATGTTGAGGACACCAGAACTGCACACAGTGCTCCAAGTAACTGCACACAATACTCCAAGTAGGAAGGACTGCAGCCCGGCCTTGAGTGTGTGTTCAATTAGACTAAAACCAGAATGTCACCACGACTGAGGGAACACAAAGAGACCTGGCTTCCATGTCCCCACCTCTTCAGATGTACTGAGCATAAATCCAGCAAGACTGAGAACCATGCTTTAGGGCCTTCATTCCTCAACCCACTTGTCCTTTCATGTGCCCATAGGACAAAGGGTGGAAGTAACAGAGAGGGTTAATGGCTTCACTACAGTTGACTGGCGTTAAAGCCGGGGCAGATGTGGGCTTTAATTAGAAAGCAGCTGCACATACATAAACCACAGCAATCTTAATCCAGAGAGTGGCAGTGTGAACACAGACTCTCTTGCAAAAGCACATACCTTTAATCTGCATTTGTCTGTGTTTTTAAAGGGAAGGGGTTTCAGCAGAATTCTATCCAGGAGCTCACAGGAGATAGAAGGAGAAAGTACAATATGTGTCTAAAAATCAGAAAAGGGTATTAAGAATGTAAACAGAAAAGAATAAAAATAACCACATAGATCAAGTTACTCAGCACCAAAACAGAACAGTAAAGTTTTCCATTACCTTTCACACAACAGAGCTCTCCCACTCTGAGCAAGACTCCAGCTGTTCTCTTGGCTTTCCCCTGGGCATTGATTATGCTGGACATCCTGTGAAACCCCCATATCTGGCAATTATATCTAGAATATCCCAGCCTATAGGAATTCAGGTACCAAATTTGCTAGAAATACTGCAGAGGAGGAGATCATGAACACCAGGTATACTCTGTTCATTTTTACCATGGTCCACCGGGTAGAATGTGGAGGTTGCCTTCTTGGGAAGCAGACAGCGCACAGGAAGCATGGCCAGAGAAGCCAGGCAATACATATTCCCTTCACATCTGCAGGCAGCAGCAAACCCCTGCAAGCTGCTCCCTGACAACAGTATAAAAAGGAGGTTAGTTAGGGCCAGAAAGTGAATTAAGTCTGAAGTCCACAGGCTTGTTCACCCTGTGTGTAAGCATATGCCTGTGTACTCCAGAGAGAACAATTTTATTGGCACTCCTCAGTATCCACGGAGGAGCATTCATGTCCTGCCTCATCATGGGGCTGCATACGTACTGTAAATGGTGCAATGCACTTCATGTTGTCAGCTTTGCTCAGCTCTAAGAGTCTAAATCTTTAATGAGATCTGAAGGTAGAGGAGAGGGTAACTAAGCTGGGAATTTATGTATCTTGACATACACTCCAGTAAACCATTGTGCTTTCTGTCTTGA
This sequence comes from Coracopsis vasa, assembly GCA_026283785.1. NCBI lineage: Eukaryota > Metazoa > Chordata > Aves > Psittaciformes > Psittacidae > Coracopsis > Coracopsis vasa. The sequence goes on from JANHGB010053674.1 coordinate 13,386, forward strand.
GAGATGATCCATATGCAGTCTTACTCTTTGGATGCTTACAGCCTACTAATGTTCCCACTGCACCAGTGTAGGTTACTTGGATGAGAAGTTCTTGGCCCTCAAAAAGAAACAGAGAGGACAGAGGACAGTCCTGTCAAGAATTACAGCAGGCCTGGAAGCTTCTGTGATAGCACATTGTGCAGTGCAAACAGAGAGCCATGTGGTAGTTTTGTAAGCTGCATGCCTCACAGACAAGATGAGAGAAGTTAGCTCTCCCATAACAGCTCTGACATATCTGATGTCCAGACAAAGCATTCTTCTTACAGTGTCAAAAGGCACAGACATCTTTAAAGAGGGCTGTATTGGGTTTGCATGGCAAGCTTTTGGTAGTGGGAGACTGCAGGGGTGGCTTCTGTGAGAAGATGCCAGAAGCCTCCCCCATGTCTGACAGAGTCAATGCCAGCTGGATCCAAGATGGACCCACCACCGGCCAAGACTGAGCCCATCAGACACAATGGTAGCACCTCTGGGATAATGTATTCAAGAAGGAGGTTGAAACTGCTGCCCCACAGCAACCAGGAGAGATGAGTGAGCATATGTGAGAGAAACATCCCTACAGACCCCAAGGTCAGAGAAGGAGGGACAAGGTTCTCCAGGCACCAGAGCAGAGGTTCCCCTGCAGCCTGTGGTGCAGCCCATGGTGAATCAGGCTGTGTCCCTCCAGCCCATGGAGGTCCATGGTGGAGCAGATCTCCACCTGCAGCACGGGGAGGACCCCATGGGGAAATTCTAATATTAGCTTTTGTCATTTTTCAGCTCCGACAAAGTGCCTATTTCCATACTGATGAGGGGCCTGATTTCCAGAACCATTGAGCGTCCAGCAGTTTCTGTGGAAACTGCTATATAAGAATCTATCCTCTCACAAGCAACTAAATATGCATTTGAACGGCTAAAGCTTGGCCACTCTTCTTAACAATAACATCTTGATATTTTGGTTTACATATCATAACAGCTGGGGATGGTGCAAGGCCAACCAGCAAAGTGAAGTGGGATTACCACAGAAAGCCAGTATTAATTGTATTATTGTGAAGGTCAAGGTTGGTAACCTTTTATGTGCAGGCTGTGCAGGCTGAGTATTAAAGGAGAAGCAAAACCTCCAGAACTCCAGCAGAACCTGACAGATTTGCTTCACTGCAGCCAGGTGGGGAGGGGGAAGCAGAAGCAAACAGACGTTCACAGCGAGGAAAAAAGAGGGGAAGGAAAACAGGAGGTTAAACATTCCCCTGACAGGCTGATGGGCTGAAATCATTCAGGATGACAACATTTTGAAGCTCCTTGGGCCTGCTAGTGGAGAATTTTGTCCCTTCTCTTCACAATTGCTACAAGGCAAAGTGCCAGAGATGGAGATTATTGCCCCAGGAGGCTGTAAAGTGTAACCCCAGGAGAGGACACCAAATGGTTCCACTCTCTGACATCTTCCTTCAGTGACCGATTCAAAGAAACAAAACCCATTTACAAAGATTTCTTACAATGGAGTGGCAGCTTGGCAAAGGATGACACTGAGGCACTTCCCCGCAATGTTCACATAGAAGCATTGTGGATCTGTCCTTTTATCACAGCCTTCAAGGCAAACTCTACACATAGTTCTAACAGAGTAAATCTGGAGGATGGGCGTGGATTTCATGGATTTGGAATTCCTGATGATTACTGCTACTGAGATTGACATTGAGCAGAAATGAACCCTCAGGTTGACCAGAAATCCACCCTTTATAATAGTAGATGAGTCTGGAAACGCACCTATATAGTTCTTACCTGGACCACTGTTTAACAAAGGTTATGATTCACCTTTCATTTGTGAACATGTACCACATTTCCTTCATTCCCCAGATGTCCCAGTGACGGCTGCTGGCATTTGTGGGCACAGAAAAGTAACTAGCAAAGTAAAAGATTGCAGCTTCTTCAATTCAAGCTACCAGCAGGAAACAGGCATTTTGTGTGTCCATGCTCCGGGGACCAGTTGCCAGCACCTGATACAATGCTGGCAGACTCAGCAGCAGTGCAGGAATTAGTGGCCTAGTGTGAGTAATTTGTGAGTGAATTGTATTCCCTCCAAATGAAATCTTCCTCCCCCAGTCTTCAGCTATAAAATAATGTGCTGTGGCCATTTCCTAACATGCATATTGTGCAGCAGCTACTTTTTCACAGGTCTTCTTTTGTACAAAGCCCATTGAAGTGGGAGTGATGGGAAGGTCAGATTTGTTTTGGAAAAGTCCAAAAGCTCTTTTTGCAGCACAGTTATTAGGAGCACTGTGAGAAGGCCCACTGGCAATGATATATAGATAAACATCTGCATTCCTTACATACCACAATCATTTTTGCCTCAAGTAGAACTTCACACTTCCAATGTTAAACAGATTGTGCATGTGTCGATTAGACACCCAAATTCTCTCTCCCCGTTTGGTGTCAGGTATCCATTTGATAATTTGCTTTTCCATTATGAAGAGCCATGACTTACTCTATGATCCTTTCTTTAGATTTGCTAAAGCTCTCTTGCATGCTGAGCAAACACCTAGTCCCTTACACACTGTATTAGCTGACTCCTTAAGTCAAAAAGTATTCCACTGCCTTCGAGTTACATTGCAAAGATCCCCAACTATTTTATGCACTGCCTACTTAAAAAATAAATAAAGACTGAATTACATTCCTGAGCCCAGGATCCTCTTGCACTATACAAATGTAAGTATTTAATTTGGCTTTCCCTGTTTATGTTAGTTTGTTTTAGTTGCTCTGTGTCTTACTCAACCACAAGAATGCAATATAATTGGACTTATTCAGTACTGTGTGTCTTTGGCTGCTTTTTACTTCCCAGAAGTCAAAAAAAAAGGAGAAGGTTTTTAAAAGAAGGTCTAAAAGTGTTTTTTGTTCTTTAGTTGTGAAAGTAAAAACTAGACAAACAACCAAAAGAAATTTCATACCGAGAGCCTGCAAATAAAGGCATGGAGTTAAAAAATGAACTGATTGTATCACTGGTGAAAGGAAGCAGACTGCCAGCCTCTCCAGTAGAGACTGAAGTCTGCTGCTCCCCCCTGCAGAAACACGGTGGACATTAGAACCATGCAGTACTTCCTGCAGAACCCTCTTGGCAACATAAGTTGGTTTATGGTAGGTACAGGGGAGAAGAGGAAGACACCACATAACAGGCAGCGATGGGGTCACCTTCTCTAGGGAAGGTTATTCCAGCCAGCAAGAACTGGGAGGTACCAAAAACCTGTTTGAGCTCCCACTGTAGGAAACAGAAAGGCTGCTGCTGGGTGTAGAAGGAGCTGCCGCAGGTCGCAGGACAGGCTCAGGTGGTTGTCTCAGAACCTCAGCAGCAGGATGGACAATACCAGTCCCATGGCTCCCTCACTGGGACTGTCTGCAGTGGGTGTCAGTAGATTCTGGTTCCTGTGGGGTTCATTGGTCTTTCAGCAAATAAACTGTCAAAGCTTTGACACCTACTGAGCTCCTGACTTTCCGTCATCCCATCGTTTCATTAAATACAGACTAATTCCTTAATTCAGCCTTTTTAAAACCAAGACTTTTGAAATTACAAGCTGTTATTTTTATTAGCAGACATGACTGGCAAAACACAAGAGGCCAGTTGAAGCATATTTGTTGCTGGCGTAAGTCAGTTCATCCCATTGATTTCAACAGTACGATGCTATTTTGCACTTCTTTAGAAGGTGGTCTTGGTTTTGTAACTTAATTTAAAATGGTTAAATACATTTTTTTATCTGAGTCCAAGAAATTAGCATCAGCTTCAATATCTACTATGCCTAAGTAGTGACATTCATTCAGTATCTACTACACCTAAGTAATGTCCATCCTCACATTTAGAGAGGATCTTATGTCTCAGCTCTTCTCTGACAGGTTTCTCCTTTCTGCATTCAGGAGTACAAAGCAGGTTCGGGGGCTGGCGGGGGGCAGCCAGGTAGAGTGAGGAACCATCTTTGACCATGCAGGAAAGAAATGCTACTTGAACATCAGGCTTTAAGGAAAAAGGGGGCCATCAAGGCCAGCAAGCAGCAGAGGAATTTAAAGAAATAACCCTGGCCTCATGGGTCTTGAAGGGCTTCATTAGAGCTTAAGAGTCACAGGGATAGCATCTGGGAGAACATGGAAGAAACTTTGTGACTGATGTTACTGTTGGTATCTTCCCTTAGATTCACACCAGTTTACAAGTAAAGTTTCCCTACAAAGACAGGGAGGATTCTCCTATGAAGTGTGGTTTGTCTGGCAAAATAAACTCTGCAAAGCAATCGCTCACGTCCAGTTCCACATCCAGCTCGCTGACAGCTTCTCAGTGCAAAGTGCACGGTCAGGGTCGGGGCTGGAATGTGAAGTCCAGCCCCTCCCAGACACAGGGAGCGTGCCCAAGAGCTGAGGAGAGCTCAGGGCAACCCTGCAGATGCTTCTGCCTATTTCTATGAAATGTGTAAAATGAACAACCACCCAAATAAATCTCCACAGGAGGCAGAAAGCAGCAGTATCCAGAGCAACTACAGTCAATTACTCACAAGGAGCTCCCAATTTGGAGATGTTCTTAGTTTACAGATGCCTGATAAAGATATCCCATCCAGCATCCCCAAATCAGTTGCCATATTTGAAAAGACTGGTTTTCTTACGCTGACTTCTTGTTAGCTGAAAACCATGACCCTTCTATGCCACAAAAAGTTCTATCTAGCAATAAAAAGCTCAATAATCTTAGTGAAACTAAAGGAATTTCAAATCTTTCCACTTTATAATTGTTTATAATTGAAAATTGGGTTGTACAAGCATTTGAAATGAAAATTTATTGTAAGTATTGTTCTACTGCTTTATTGTTTATGAGGACTGTCAACAAAACTGATTCTATACTCAGTGTTAAAGTGCATGTACAGCAAGCATTGCATTGGGAAAACAAAGAATAGCCAAAGAGGAGCCACATAAAGCAGAGGCACACCCTTCTGAGACAGGATGCAAAGCAACACCCATAACTAAGAAATAAATAATTCATCACAAACTTTATGCCTTACTGTCCTCTGTGCCAGGGGCCAGTACATCAATATTTTGCAGATGCCGTCTACTGGGGAAGCAGGAAAATGAATTAATTGTACATGATTTTCAGGTGGAAAATAAAAAACATTAGGAAAATATTCCTAAAATCTCATAATTTCTTTATTTGTGTTAGCTGTTGCAAGAAGAATAGTGAGCAAGGCAACTGTCTCTTAAGCATTTATGATGAGCCAAAAAGAAACCGGGGAAATGTAGACACGTGAATGTTAACATTGCAGAGTCAGCAATCAAAATAGAAATAGCTTTTTTAATTAAACCCTGATCACAGAACTGAGAAACCACTGGTATCCTTCAGAGCATCACAGTTAAACCCAGCTTACAGCCCTGAAGGTGCCAGACTCGTTGTTTATGCAATGCTGCCCTCTAGCAGCTGAAACCAGCGCACAAGATAGGTGCAGGCTTTCCTCAGAACACAGGTTGCCTTACGTTGTTTGCCCCCTCTGTGCTTTAAGCTGCATTTTAAAGCTCTTATTCGGTAAATTTTCTACACTGGTTGTGTTTCCCCTAGCTCAAGAGAAACAGCAAAATTGGATACTTGCTTGTGAGGATGAAAGTTAAACATCTGGAGACAGCTCCTGCTTTATAGATATATATATCCACCTGACTAATTTTGCTCCATTAGACACTGCATTATCAGGGAATCTGGCTCCAGCCCTTTGCTTACTCGGTGCAAGTTGCCCTGTAAGAAACAGACTGGTGCCAGTGAACTAAAGCTCTACATAGTTTCAAAGATGTAGGTAATACCTTCGGGTTTTCCTAGTCCTACATGTACAAAGCACATCCCAGTTCAAGGCTGAAACTATAAACTCAACCACACTAGATAACACTCATGGAGTCTGACCCATCCTGACCCATTCTGCCTCATGACATGCTCCCACTGTAACTTGTAATCACTCTCAGCTGCTAACTCAATCCACATGGGAATTAAGATGCTAATAAAATAACATATTTATTGAAATTAGAAAGTAAATCAATAATTTTATGGGCAGTTATAAAATAATTAGTTATAATTTTGTTTCTTTGACATATTCAAATTCCCAAGCCCTGTGTTGATACTCAGGCTGGGGCTAGGAAGACATCAAGGTACATGCTCATCACTACAGCGCCCTGAACAGCACCATTGGAGCCAGTGTGAGTTGCAGACAGACTTAGAGACTTCTCTGAACGCCTGCCCTGAACAGAAGTTAAGATTCTGATCTGTAATTGAGTTGAAAGCCACTGAAAAAAAGGCTTCATTTAGAAAATCTTGTTCAAATTAAAACAAGCCCAAACTGGCTCCAGACCTAAACTGGAGGGCAACATAATTAAATATTCTGATTAAACGGCTTCCATGTTTACAAAAAATAAACAAACACAAGTTTTCTGTTTAAAACAAGAAAGCAAAAGAAAGCCCCATGTCAGGGAAAGCATCAGAAGTGCTGCCAAAACAAGAAAGGTGAGCTGCTGGCAGCCACTGGGCTAAGGGACCCTCTTTAGCTACTTGTAAGACCAAATTGGTCTTTGGAATGACGCAGATTGGAAAGTCCTAGCAAAGGAAAGGTCAGACATCAACAGAAACATACTTCAAAAGGCAAAGAAACTTGTATTTTACACAGTATACTCCCTAAAGACCTAAGAAAAGATCACTGCTGTAATGTGAATTCAGTTGTGCTGAGGAAACATTGAGAGGAAGACATCAGCAAGATGCACTTGACTCCCTGCTTCTCTCCCAGCTGAATTAGACCCCCACAGGTTGTAGCATTCATAGGCTGGGGACCCAGGATGGCCACACCGACCTACGTGTCCTTCTTCCCCTCTTTTTTCTCAACGTCTTTTGTACACAGCCCAAGTGGATGGGGCATCACTACCAGGAACAGCACATTTCCACTAGAAAATCTGGTGGTTGTGTATTTAAGGAAGCTTTGTATTGCCTCAACAGGACAGCAAACTTGATCATCGATTATCAAACATTAAATAGACGTACAAGGGGCAAAGGCATGGCAATGTATCTGCCTCAGGGACAGCTGAAATCTCATTTTACAGTAATCTGCTGCTTTGCATCTGCTGAGAGCTTCACATTAAATTCAAAGTGTTTCCACTAACCTTTTCCCTATAAACATAAACCTCGGGAGGGGTTTCTAAGTAACACCACTGAGAAGCATGGTGCAGTAGTGGAAAAACGCATTACATGGAACAAATCAGGAGATTAAAACCTCCACTTCTATTCATCCAAACAAATACTCTTTTCCATTAGCCATAACACAGGAATCCTGTAGCACCGTCTTCGAGGCCGATTATGTGCAACTGCTTTTAAATATTACTGTGGGGTTTTTCTTTTGAATAAACCAATGGGACATGCTTAAAATACCATCAAATTATTTCCCTTAATATTAACAACACCACTTTCTGAACTGTTCAGCTTCTTGACCGCACCCAACTTGCTGAAAGGTCAGGACTGGATCCACCAGGGATTCACACTGGATAACTTTCCTATGTGTTATAACCAATGATTGTCAAACAGCGCGGTTACATCTTGGGTAGGATTCTACAGGCCTCAGGCTAAATTTCTATTGTAGCCAGGAGAATTTTTCTTGAGAAAAGAGCAAGGGATTAAATTGTTGAAGAAAAGAGTAATTTTACGGAGCCCTGCTGGCCAGTTTACACATCAGATAACGTAGTGTTGGAACTGGCAGGCTCCTTGGACAGGAATGGAAGAACTGTCTTACCCGGTTAGACCTCTGATTCAGCTATTGCAAAATCTTGCCTCTGGAAATCCCAAGTTGGTGTATGTAGGGGGAGAGGAGAAAGCCCCAGTACTGAAGGTACCTCAGAATAGCTATGAAGTGCCTCGGATATGAAAATTACACTTAATCAAAGAATGGTTAAATACAATTCCACTGCAATGCAAACTTATTGGCATGCTTCAGTGCTTTCCTGATTCAAGGTATTAATGAACACAATGTTTCCTATAGACAGTACTATCTAAACCAGGAAATACAAAACTTCAGGAATACACGTAGCCACAGAAGATGTTTGACATCTTCACTCATAGGAGAAACACCGTAAGCTGATTAAAATACTACTGCCATGGAGAAAACAGATCAAATAACCCTGAGGGACAGAAAAGGTAGCAACAAGTCTCTAAGGCAAAGGGTGATGTTGGGATGATGGTACACACTGTGAAAGCTTCCTGACATTGTATTTTATTCCTCTTTATTCCTCTTTGTTTGCATTTTTTTATCTGGTTTTGGACACTTTCAAATTTTCCCAGTATCCAAATGCACCACAAATCAGCTATAGACTGAAAAAAAACCACATGCTTGGGCTCAGTCAGGATCTTGACATATTCTTCCTGAGCAGCTCTTGACAAGTCATTTAACTTCTCTACTCCATTTCTTCTCCGTTATAAAATCAGTATCCTACCTCAAAGGACTAATGCAATACTATTTGGTTATGCATACTTTCCCAGGATATTTAGATAGTCTGACTGCAGGCAGCAGAGATATAAAAGTATGTTTAAACAAGAGGAACCTCAAAGCCATCTTAAACAGAATCACTGCACTGGAGACAGATAATGATGATCAGAGAAGGCAAAGGCAGTGCAGCAACTGCAAGAGCAAATCTTTCCCACTGTGAACATATTGGACAGAATGACATGGATGGGCTGCAGGCTGCAGCTGGTTTGCAAAGGAACCTTTCCTGATTTGTACACTTCAGAATAAATGGAGTCCAACAATAAAGCCGTAACTCTTTTCACAGAAGTCCATGCATTTAGAAACGGGGCTAATCACAGCTATGAGATAAAGTATCTTACCTTTTTTGCCACTGTGAAGCTCATCTCACAAAAGGATATGCCAGTTAATCTAACTCAACTTCTACACTCATCTGAAATGTCTAAGGTTAGAAAGAATTATTTGGATTTACAGCTGTACAGTGCTGAACCAGGATCTTCTTGCTCACTGCTTTCCCCAACATCTGGAGTAAAACTTCTGGTAATGGAGATGTTAGCCCAGGAGTCAGTTGCTTTGAAGTATCCTGGTTTATGCCATTGTAAGGCCAAATTGAATGTTCCATAGCATGCGAATAATAGTGTGTTTGGTGGTTGTTAATAGCAATTTCTTACTATATTAAATTCCTAAAGTGAACCTGCAATGCTCAGGCTAAACAGATGCAGAATGTATCAAATTAGTACATTAGGGCAAGGAATACAGTAAGATGTGCCATTATAAACTCAGGGAAGCAACTATATCCTTTACATACCCTGCTCCCAGACACTGCTGAGGCGATTGATAATGCTTTATGTCTCATGGGAGGATCACCAGAGGAAATCTCTGCAACTAGTCATTAATCAAACAAAGCACAGACTTCTTGAAATAGTGCCAAAAGCAGTTGTGGAATCTGCAGTAGCAACTGATGGGAAACTCAATGCCCAGAGGGAGGGCAGGGTTGTGCCCTTCCTCTGGTTTTGGGGGGCTTTATTTGCTTTTTCACTGATTGTTATAGAACCTTTACAGGGATCTCATAAAATCTTCCAGTCAGTCCTCTGGAGAAGAAACGCCATTTTACAAACAGCTCCTATTATACTGGCATCTTTCCTGTAGTTCTACAGAATGAGACTTACCCTTACTAAGGGTGAGACTTATCCTAACAACAGGCTTCCAACTAAAGAAGAAAGCCAAAATACAGGGCAACATTCCTCTTAGCAAGCAGATGGGGATTAAAAGTGGGCTTTAATCACAAAGGAGAATGTCCCAGACAGCAGGGAAGAAAGGCAAAAAATAGAAGAGAAAATAAGAGTGGAGAGCTTCTGGTAGGTAACAGCAAGTGTCTCAGCCCCATTAGCCATAGCTAGAATGGGAGACGTGTATTGTAGCAAGTCAGTGTGAACCAGTTGTGAGGTGCAGGAAGGGGCTTTCCAGGTTCCTGCCATATAATGAGGTATTTTGCACAGTTCTGCACACTAGATAAATAGCACAGACCACTGCACTGGAACAGGGAAAAGGCAGTTGCAGTAGTCAAGGCCATTAGCCTCAGGATGCCTTTTCCTATCAAACCCAGACCCCTCCTGTTGAAACAATCGAGCTAGACACATTCTTCAAGGCACTAACACTTATGATATGCCCTAGACACTAGTGATGCCTCTGGAGACACAGCAGAAGGCAAAAAATATCCATATTAAAAATAATGCACACTCAGAGAACCCCAGGCATTCCAACCAGAAGTTATTTAGCGTATAATACTGAGCAACAGATGTCCTAAGATCCAGTGGACCTATCTTCAGGCTTTTAGATTGCCATTTTCCAAACTACTGTTTTGACTTGTCACTTTATATCAAGCAAAGCATCTAGGGACATATTACATGAAAGGCACCACAGAAGAAGGTTGATTTGATACCTTAAATGAAATGGGGAAAAACGTTTACAACACCCCAAGGAACTCCCAGTTGTTTTGATTGAATAAATCCAGTTTAACCCCACATTATTAAGCTTTGGTAAAAATATTTGGGTGTTGATTTGATGATAACATAGTAAAAACCAGGAGTTTTCCTATTGATTTCAATGGGGCCAAGATTTAGTCAATGATCCCTCATGATATTAAACCAGGGATTTTCTCAAACCAATTAGCCAAACTATTATATTCATTTAATGATCAGCTTGTTTTGACTTCAGAAAGATCTCCCGTGAAGTTTGGTCTTTTTTCTTAACCCCAAGTTACTTCAGGTAAGCTCATCCTTAACGTTTTCACACTGCAGTGTGAGGTGCTGTGCTCTTTCTCTACCCACTGGTCTCACCAGGGCTGGCATTTGAGGCTGTTTGCTTCAAATCATGGTCACAGTCACAATAATGCAAAATGTCATTTTTGTACCAACTCTGGCATTGTCCCAAAAAGATCATTATTTGTCAATCCACTGGAAATGTTCCTACTTCAGTGATCTACATGTGCCAGACATTATTCTGAAGTTCTGATCCAAAGAGCTCCCTGAACAAGAGACTTTCTAAGAGGAAAAGCTGGTGGCATCCTGCCCAGTGAAGTGTGTAAAACACTCCCCTGCATTCCCAGTTTATTCTGCTGAACAAGTTTCTGTAATGGAATTCCCATTTGCAGCCACATTAGTGACTTGACTGCACTGGTAGGGATAGGACTTTGTTTCTCCAGATCAACCAACACCTACAAACAAGGATTCTCAAACATTACTGGATGCTGAAACCCAAATCCTGATGTGCACAATGGCAAACCATTTATAGGCTACACAGCTAAGTCAGCCCTGGTGGGATAGCACCAGCTTTGTGTACTTCTCCCCTTTTGTCCAGGGAAATCAAAGATGAAAGCCAGTACTGCACTTACACTGGGTGCTCAGGCAAAATTCGAGTCATATGATACTAAAGAAATGCCTGAAGAAGAACAAGAGCATTCAAACATTTAGCTCTCGGGAGTGCATGAGATAACTTAGAGGTATCATGATATAAAGCATGATGCTTTGTGGAAGATGTACTTTCTCCATACATCTATTTGATAGGCACCATAAGTGTTAGTGCTTTGCTATAAGAACGATGACTGTACACTAACATCTTTGTTTCCATGCCAAACCACCCATCTGTTCTCTGCTCACAATTCTGGCACGCTCTTTTCTTTTCACTTTTGCCCTATGTTATACGCAAGTTAAAAAAATACAAAAAAGTGCATTATCTCATCTATATAATTTATGATCTAGACTCTCAGCACTATTGAAATGCAACAAAGAGAGAACAGAACAAAGAGAGAATGGTTCAGAATACTAAGTTCCCAATTGTTTGAGATGTGGCACTGCTTTATTGTGTTGCATTAGCAACCTCTTCATAACAAGGAGAGACAAAAAGAGTGTTTGAATTAATGACCTCATTTGTGGGGAAAAAAACCTCTCATTTTTTAATGCATACTTCATCTGCTAACACACAGACACTAGCCTTTAATGATAGTCTTGCGCTCATGTATCACTAGCAGTGTACCATACATGATGAATTACCCACTAACTGTCATGATTACTGGCTTTAGGTTTTATTAACTTACAAAAAAGGTGCCTACAGTCTTTTCTATTATCACTTGGTGCTTCAAAGACAGCAACAAAGGTTTGCATTAGGAGTTTTTTGGAGATTAGTAATCAGACTGCTTGAGGTCACCATGAAATTGATGAGATAATATGTAATAATGCCAGATCTATAGAAGTGCTTACTGCCTTTTGTCTGAGAGTGAATGCTGCAACAACAGTCAGAATTATTAAGCCTTTTGGTCAGGAGAAATACTTCAGAAAGTGCCTTCTGGGGTATAAATACAAATCAAATGATCAGCCTACCTCAGGGATTGTCTACTCTTCTAGCTCCTAGAACAACACTTAGGATCAGAACAGTTAGAACTGTAGATACACCAGAAGCCCTGACAATGGGCCTTTTTCTCCAAAGCATCAACAAAAGGGAAGCTCATAGTGAGGCATCTTCAGCTGCCCTTGAACATGGGCAACTAAAACGCCTGTTTATTTTCATAGGACAAATGCTTAGCTCCTTAGCCCCATGAAATGTAACTCTGTGTGAAACTACAGCAACTGGTATACAGTAAATACATTCACACACATACAGATTTGCAAGATAAAATCCTCAGATAGTCTTACAGAAGTACAGCTTCACCACTGAAAGTGGACAGTCCTATCAGAATGACCAAGTGATCGCACCCCACCATGGCTGAAGCACATCAAGTATTTTGTTCTCCCTATGGCATCATTTTTGTCTGGCATATCTTAAAAAAAAGATGTTAAACCAGAAGCACATTCTGAAGTAAGGGCTCCTTTCTCAGATGCACAATTGCTCTCCAAAGCAGCAGCCTCTCATAACCCAGTCCCATGTGGCTTGAATCTAACCCAGTTAAGAGTACTGAAGCTTTTTCCCTTTTCAGTGTTAATACAAAGAAAACTGGGGACTAGCTCTTAGTCCATGCTTTGCAGCTTTAATACTGTCCTAAATAGGTTACTAAGGATTGCTTTTGGTGCTACTTGGGAAACTTAACTGATGTCAAGCCAATGTACCAACTTTGTGCCAACTGCTTCTTGTTTTCTCCTAAATCAGGGAAGTAAAAAGTGTCAGAGAGCAAGCTGAGGACTGGGCTAAAGTATGCTATGCTCTAGTGATCTGTGTAAGCACAGCGAATCCATAGGGGACACTTACAGACCAGAACAACCTGGAGCAGTCCTCAAGCTACCATAACGCGTTCTGGGCACAGTATAAGCATAAGTGTCCTCCAAGGCTGTGCCAAATACTCTGGCAATTCCTGATATTTTGTCCTTAAGTGAGAATATTTCCTCACCTGTTACGTTATCCTTCCTTAGAAGCTTACGAGTTCCCTTTCACAAACAGCTTAGAAGGGGTATTTAACATATACCCTACACAAGACTGGGCTTTCCAGAAGTCAGAACAGTTTCCAAGACCTCTGCAAAGCATCACCTTGCCCAGCTGCTTTGAAATTTAGGAAAAAGGTCACTCCATAAAGTATTGTCACGACACCAGAAACACGGCAGTGGAAAAGAACTTTATTTTGGTCATATTTCCTCTTCCTGTTCTTGCAGAACTTTCTTCCATGCTGAACTCTTAAGGGTTAACTGGCATTGGGTGGAGGAGGGGGAAATCAGAGGTCAGCTCATGTTCTGATACCTGTGAACTCACAAGTTACTCCTTAAGCATGTGGTTTCATCCTAGGTTCTTCCTGCCAGCAATTTCTCACTTTAATCATACACCCACAGCAACCCAGATCTTTAAATTCAGCAATTCTTTCTCAGGTTTCAGCAAGTCATTGGCAGCCTGAGCTATTTTTGGGATATTTTCTCTACTGCAGATGCAGCTCAGGAAAACGCAGGGAGCATGCTAAAGACCTGCAGCTATTTGCCTTGTACAATTTGCTCATTTCTCTTTATTTCTCTGTTTTCCTGCACTGATCACTTAAAGGACAATCTCTCTTGCAAACAAAATCCCCGGAGCCTGATTAGAGGGACCGAAGGCTCCCAGACACGGATTGCCTGCCAGCCACAGCACGGTAAGGACATGGACACTTTTGGCTAGCCTTGCATCACAGCTTTTTAAGCTTTGCTGAATGTTTATTTGTGTCCATCGCTTCCAAATCAACACTGCTGGCATGGCAGGCAGTCTCCAGCTCCTGGTCTCCATTTTCATTCCCTAAAATCCTCAGCACTTGTAAGTAACAAATTTATACTCACCATTCTCTTTGTGTGCTCTAGAAATCAATGACTGCCACTAATTTTGATCACTTACAGGGGTTGGGGTTTTTCCTTACATTTTAGCATCTTTTGGAGATCTGTAATTTGTAATCCTGATTGAAACTGGATATTTCTATTGCCTGATCCTCCCTGTTTTAGGTATATTGTTATTCTTATTCTTTAGCTCAGCAAATAAACCAGGGAATGGGTGTATGTATGGTAGATGGAAGCATTATAAAAAAGACCTGCTAGTGCTGATTTACTCTGATACACACAGAGCTCTCTGGGCTGGTGTGCCAGCTCTGCTATAATACCTCTAAGCTGCCACATAGCAGTGCGCTAACACTACAAAGACATATACAGCACAAAACCAATGCAGCAGAGTGAGCTATACTAGAAATGAATAGGTTTTATCATGCAGCTCTTTTCTATATGCTCACCCAGTAAGCTCTGCAAGGACGGTGACATTCCAGTTTCATAGGACATACTGTTTTATTGAAATACTTGTAAGAATTGTTGAATATCCTCAGGGATATATTACTTATACATACTACTGCAGGAAGACAAACACAGTTCATGTCTAATGAATGTACAAACCAAATGCTGGGAATCTCTGGTGACAGAAAGTGGAAAAGAGCTTCTTTTGGTCTTTCCCTGTACTTCAGGCTTTTTACAGAAACTGGAATTACTTTATGCCTTATCCTTTCATGTTCAGTAATACGATGACTGCAGAGAATTCCCCTGAGGGCTTAATGTACATCACCCAACTATCTGACTGCAACTCTGTGTTTGCTGTTCTGTTAGGAGAGTGTTTAGAAAGCCTGACTTTGTGCTAGAGCTAGGCAAGCCTTTAGACAGAATAAGCAATAAAATCTACCCATGTCTGCTGCCAGAACAGACAAGAGCATACTGTACAGCGGTAGCCCCTAATATTTCCTATCAAAATGCTTAGACATTACAGACTGCAGCAGAAACAAAAGTTACCACAGTCTTTGAAAGAGTATTTTAGGAACTTACTAAACTTCATCTTTCAACTTTTCAATGTGGGAGAATTTCTTGTTCATTTTCTAGCTTGCAAATGTTTCTTGAGTGCTTTAGAAAACCAGTTGGAAGGATGGGGAAAATGCTGTATGTGCACGAGTGGACTGAAGGTCTGTAAGGCTTAATTTTCAGTATGGGAAAAGTTCTGAGGTTGATATGCAAAGAAAGGAAAGAAAAGACAAAGCCATGCAGGATATAATTACTTACAACTCAGAGCAGTAGAAGCAAGAAGAGGACACTTCAACTGCTACCAACAGATTAAAGATCAGGCTTTGAAAGTGGTGTTTTTGCTTCTGAAAGCCTCTCATCAATTTTGAGACAATTTCTTTGACACTGACTATGTTGCTTCTGAACATAAAACCAATCTCTGAGCCCGGCTTCAGTGGTGAATCTCTGCCTCAGTTCCACTGATGCTAAATTAGCCGAATGAGAAATAGAACTCAATCCTTTAATCCTAAACTTCATTTTATACTCCATCCCAAAGGTTAACACTCAGCTTGCTGCAAAGCTTGAGACCAAACACATTCCCCAGAGACTGCAGGAAGAAAGGAATTATTATAGCTGGATGTGTTTCATTAAAAGTTAGCCAAGCATGTGACTGTTCACTGTTAACAGAGGAACTGATACGTCATTAGATAAGTTACATGACACTAGGTAAGATGCATGTAAATCTAGACCCCAGATTGCTCTCTCTCAAAAGAAGTTACTCTCAGCACGAACGGAAATGGATTAAAGTAAATTCTACTGACAGGATAGGTCTGTGCAGAACTGCATGTTTGGGAACCGAGTGAGAGAAAACTCACCCCAGTGATATAGCTGTACAGATCAGTGGTACCACTCAAGTGGTGCTTTCTTGGGCTCCTTTTAGAAAACATCATACTAAATTGTGCCATTGATGAAAACTATTAGAAAGACAATGCATGTTGTTTCACAATATGTGCAGAAATGAAACAATCTGAATAATGAAAAAGCAGATGTCATCAAGGCTATTTAACTTTTTATTCTTAAACCAAACTATTACATATAGGAGCTCTCCAGAAGTTGAAAAACCACATCTTGGTTTGAGGAGGAATATAGACTATGGGGATTAGCAACTGTCCACATGTTCCCAACTGAGGATACACCCATGCTATGTTAATACACTTTCTTGTTGGTTTTGCGCATTAACCCAGCCACACACAAGATACTAAAGAAAAACTGACTCTATAAATGTAGTAATTTATTATTCAGCAGCAGCTATGATGCCAGGCACTCCATAACTCACACTTGATGGTCCTTGCCTAGAGACAGCTATATATAAAGGGCTAATGGATATCAATAAAGGCAATGGCTAAAGTGGAACTCATGCTGACTTAGAGTAGAACTTGCTCTGGAGTTAGAACATGAGTCAACCCCACAATTACTCCTTCAGTTGAACAATCACAGAAGTAGGTCCCCCAATTTTAATGACATCCTCAGACACACTCTGAAGTTACAGTAAGTTACTGTGCATGGGCACAGCCATGGCAAGCAGCCAGTTCTATTCTCTTCACCTCTGAAGCAACAAACAGGCAAATCCTGCTTGCAGTATGCTGGGAGGCAGCATCAGTTTAGGGGAGGAATATCACAGAGTAATAGAAATAAGAGGAAATGTAGTAGAAATTTAAAGCTCATCGGAGGCAGGAATAAGCAAATGAGGGAACAGCAGTGAACAGCAAGCTGCAGGCCTGAGTGTAAGGAGGTAGGCATTGGCTTGGCTTGACAGGAATGGAGGTATACCAGGACATCCTCAGAGAAGTATGGGAAGACAAAGGTAGACAAGCAATGCATAGCTGCTTCCACCCAATGTGATACAGCTGAGAGAAAGACTAATCCATTTCACAGTACACCACTAAAGATAAAGACAATAGAGACAGTATAGCAATGATGGCATCCTATAGGTATGGGTGAGGCCTTGTTTGGAATATTATATAGTTCTTGTCACTCACAATTCAGAAAGATCCATGCTTCTCATAACAACAGCCAGGGAGATGAGTGCTATTAGTAAAGATACTATCAGAGAAATTAATTATTTAAGATGTATGATAATGTTGGCCCAAGAACAAACAGATACAAATCAAACACAGCAACTAGAACTAGGAGAATACACTGAAGCAGTGAGATGGGAACAAGAACCCTAACTATCTCTTTTTGTAAGATGGAGCAGGATCAATTGCCAAAAGCACTGTTATATTTTTGCAAGTTGCTGCAACACTAATGGCTTCAGGACTGTTTTCTAGGTCACTGTCATACATGTTAATAAAGGTGAGATAAGAATCATCTCCTGGATGTAAAGCATAGATGAATGGATAGGTGCTATAATTTATTCTAGCAGATGTTGCTCCTGTTGACATCACTTGTATCTCTGTACAAAGACTAAGATAACATTGATGTGATAACATCAGCCTCTTTCAGACACAAGAACAAAATTAGCACTTTGAGTTAGAGAAGAAACTTGGTTTGTGTCGATATTCTGAAGAATCCAGGAACTCTGTTACCAGGCAGCACAGGTTAGGGTATACTGAAAGTATTTTAGGTGTAAACAAGTACCAAAAAGGTATCTTCCTGTTAGGATTTTTCCTCTTTTGCTCAAAACCCAAGCTGACCTGGCAGTCCAACAGGCTGCCCTCACTGTGGAGGGAGGGAAAGACAGAGCATGAGAACTAATTCCTTTTTCCCCCAAACAAAATGAAACTGAATGCCACATGGATGAGAGACAGATACAGCAGTATAGATCCAGACTGACCTGTCTCTTTGACACCAAAGCAACAGACCTCAGCACCAAGGCTAAAATTATTGTCAAAAACATGTCAGAATATCATAACTCAGTTCTCATGTAGATTCCACAACTGCCATAGAGATTACTGTATGTTTGTGTCCTTCAGAAGTCTTTTCACAGGTGGTGGTGTCAATAAAGACAAGGTTCTAAGTTGCTTTCAACAGAAATCAGTGTTTCTGTTGCAATCAACCTTTAGAAATGAATGACTGCTCTTTTCAGACTAACTTCTGGAAGATGTCCTTGCAAAATTTATGACTGAAATTCCATCCCTAAAACAGGAACCAGTCACTGCAAATTCTGCAATATTCAAGTATTTGAATTATCTTGAGATTCTAAGTCAGTGAGCTCTCCCAGCAGCAACAGGGAATACAACATATCAGAGATCTACTTAAAGATGACATGGTTTAGTGTGTGGTGTCCCTGCCCATGGCAGGGGGATTGGGACTACATGATCTTAAGGTCCTTTCCAACCCTAACTATTCTATGATTCTATGTCTGAGGATACATAAAACCATGGCTACAAGAAACAGATCATCTGCAGTCACTGGGTAATTTTACCTTACCTGCACTGAAAAGAAGTAAATCCATTGGATGAAAAAAGTAGACTTTTGGCATTTAAAATATCTAATTTGTTGCCAAAAAGTAAGTAAAATTGTTGAAACAGGTAAGCTGGATACTTTCACATGTTACCTATAGAAAGACTGACTTGAATCACTCAATAATTTTTCTTAAAACTTGTTGGGGAAACAAACCATTGCCCTTAACATTTCATGAATTTCAGTGATCATGCTTTGTAGTCTGCAAGACAGATACTGTCTTTTGGCCTTCTGGACACTGGCTCCAGTTAAACCACAGCTGCAATAGACTCCTTAACCTTCCCCATCAAACCTGTCAACCCTTCTTTAATCTTGCTGATTCTTGATTGACTTTACTTTATATCATGGTCAGGCCAGCAATCATAAGGAGAATCATTGGCAAAGGCGTCTAGAAGTGGCTCTCATCAACACTGTCTCACATTTATCCCTAAATCAATCATGCTGTGACTACGTTGTTCTTGATGCCAGACACAGTATTCGGCTGTCCTCAAAAGCTGAAGGTGTAAAAGGGTTGAAAAGAATCATTTCTCTGTGTGCAAAGTAAAAACAAAAGGCCTCAGTCAGGGAAAAGGAAAGAGATTATTACCATTAATACGAGAAGCCCTTCACATAAGACATTGATCTTGTCATATTTATGTTTAATAATTTCATCATTTTAGAGTTAGATTGAAACAAATGATATTTCAGCCTTGCAGACCATGCTGACATCACACAGCCCCCACATTTAGTTCTTTCACATAGTTTGTCTGTGCTGGTGTTATTAATAGGCACACTAAAATGGGAACTTCACCCTGGCTCAGCTTTGACTCACTGAATGGCCTTGGGCACCACATAACCTCTGTCTCCGGTTCTCTATCTGCATAATGTGCTTGTCTATCCAGTGACTTTACAGTCATGGGACACATAAATGGGCCACTTCACAGAATTTTTAGATTGCAATACACTGGCTTCCCTTATAATGCCTCTGTACTTCTACAATATATTTCATGAATTTTAACATAAACTTGCCTTTTACACGAAGGCAACGAAACTGTTTCAACAGAAAGAAGAACTACTTAAAACTTCCAAATTAAGCCTCCTAGGAATAGTACCTTGAAGTAAAAGGATGGAACCACAGCCACATAACAAAGCTAAGTCTCACAGCCCAAAATATCCTTATTTGATGATGTTTTAAAAAAGCTCTTCACTGTCCAGGGCAAGGGTAGAAAGAAGAAAGGCTTAATTTCTGACTGTGCAAAGAAATAACAGATAACATAGTTAGCAAAATCTGCGCTGCAAAGTGTGGTCTGGGAATACCAGATGGAAGAATCTGTCGACTGATCTCCATTAATAAACTGGCAGTGAAAAGAGCTACATCATTTTAGAATACAAACTTGCTCTGAGTGCAAGACAGTCATCTTCATTGGACTGCACCAGAGGATGTAAATCCTCAGTGTAGCTGAGACAACTTGCCCAAAGGCAACTGAGATTTACTTCATAGTGTCCACTGAAACAATTCCTATTTTTTAGCCTTCTCTAGATCCTAACTTTTCTGCCCCAAGTCTGACCCTTTCTGTCCTAAAGAGAGAAAGACCCATCAAGGAAGCCCCTGAGGGGACTTTTAAGACATGCCATACACAAACATTTATTTATAATGGGAGCATAAAGCAGAGGCAAAAATAAATTATAGAGTGAGCTGACATTAGTTTAAAATGCAAAGACAAATCAAGCACATTAATTATCAAAAGTTGAATAGTTCAACACTGATTATTGCATCAGTAAATGCCAAGAGATAATCTCCATGCTGCAGCTTTACAAAGGCCAGACATGAGGCTAACAAGCCTCACTAGATACAAATGATTGAAACTTTCACTCACTCATCGTTTTCTTATTTTTCCTTATGACTTGAATTTGGGCCTAGATCAAAAATGAACAGCCAGTAATGTAAAGGAATATTTGTAATCCTGGGATATACGAGACATATATTGAACAGAGTTGCCTTAACTCACTGAGCAGTGAGTTGTGCCGCAAAGTTAGGCCCTCTCAGGTCTGATATCCAGAGGCACAGATCTCCAGATACCCCAACTCCCAGAGAATGGGAAATGCTGTTCCAAAACCCACTCTAAAGCTGATCTGATCATGTAATCTAATAATTACATAATTATTATGATGTAACTACAAATTTATGATGTATCTAGTCTGACAATGCTATTTTAGGATGACAGTTCAAATGAGGATGCAAAAAACCCCTGCTCTAATTCATTCCCAGTATAAACTGGCAGTATTCCCATTGCCTTCAATGAGAGATTTACTTGTTCACCTAGACTCTAATTGTCGGCCAGCATCTTTCCAATATTTAGAAATTAATTGCACCAGCCTAAAATTTACTCACTCTTAAATCCAAGCATCTCCAGAGAGTTGGGGGAAAGTCGTATTTTCATGGAAGTATTTGCATGTAGACAGAAGATTCAGATTTCCTGTTACTGTGGTAACTTACCCATAGAAAGAGAAAAGTTCTTAAAAGAATAAAATTAAAGAGCTTCAGAGACAAAGCAGCAAAGGCTAGTTGAAAATATCTATATCCAGATAAGCAGAAAGCAAGAGTCAGAAGTTGCTTAATGGCTGGGCAAAATCGAGTCTAACACACCATGTCATGGCAATGGTTCAAATGTCAGATGGAAAGAGGCACAAATTCTTAGCTAAAAGAGAACAAAAGGTAATGGGAAATTTGGGTACATAGAGCCCCTCACCATGATCCTACCTAGCAGACGGGTTTAACACAGAGGAAACCTGTTGTCATGTTAAGCTAAAGAAAGTATAGAAAGAGTCCCTAAAATAGAGAATAACAAGGATGAAGGAACAGGCAGAGCCTTAGATACGTGCAATCTGCTTGGGCTGTGTAAGCAGCAACAATAAATTCACACATTACATCGGAATGAAACGTTTCTACTTTTTTGTTTTGTGGGAATGGGGATTTTGTTTTCATTGTGATGCAACCAAATGAGAGTTTCAAACCAGCAAAATTTCCTGAGGAAGGGAAATTTTGAGTTGTGCTCAGTGCACGACTTTAGTCATGTTAGTGGGTGAATTGCAGTAAAAACCAAAAAGTTACTCCACCCTTCTGCAACCCAATGCAACAGCAATGAGTAGAGGATCAATAGCAGCCCACAGCCAGACCAAAAGCATTGCAACAGAAAGTTCTTGATCCTGGAGAAAACACTTCACCACAGGCTGGGCTATCTTTATGACTGCTGTGATGATAAAGCATATCTTTAGACACTTTACCGTATTATCTGAGGGATTTTGCTACAAGAGAAGCTCTATGAAGGGAAAAATGGAGAGAGAACTAAGGCAGCCAAGTGCTCCATTATGTCTTCTCAGAAGGCAAAACAGTGAATCATTTATGATTAGTTCAATAGGGAAGTCTTTATATAGTTTCATTTATCTTACTCCTTTTTATTCTAGCCAAGTAAACTCTTGGTAGAGCCAATTAGTTTTGGATTGGTCATCAGGGTGAACAAAAGCCGTTACTGTTCCATCGTTTAAGCATTCAATAGTTATC